>JAODKM010000043.1:4010115-4024196 GCA_026780845.1 Petrocephalus sullivani
AGAGATTGAGAGTGAGCCTTCCTCAATGTGACACATAGACACTGATGAGGCAGGATCAAACCAGCCGTCAGCAAGACGCTCAGACACTGATGATGTAGGACTGGACCTGTCCTCATTGAGACACATGGACACTGATGATGTAGGACTGGACCTGTCCTCATTGAGACACATGGACACTGATGATGTAGGACTGGACCGGCCCCCAGCAGGACACTCACACACTGATGATGTAGGACTGGACCGGCCCCCAGCAGGACACTCACACACTGATGATTTAGCACTGGACCGGCCCTCAGCGAGACATTCTGACAGTGAAGATGTAGGACTGGACCAGCCCTCAGCGAGACACATGGACACTAATGATGTAGGACTGGAATGGCCCTCAGTGGGACACTCACACACTGATAATTTAGCACTGGACTGGCCCTCAGCGAGACATTCTGACACTGATGATGCAGGACTGGACCGGTCCTCAGCAGGACACTGGGACATTGATGGTGTAGGACTGGACCGGCCCTCTGCGGGAAACTCGGACACTGATGATGCAGGACTGGACTGGCCCTCAATGGTACACTGGGACACAGACTGTAAAGTGATGAAGATGCACACAGATCACTATGGTTGGGTATTGTTTGGTTCTAAAACAATATTAAAATGGTGCCAATGCCTGAATTGTGTCTGCATCTGTACTTAACAAAAAATAAGGCACAAAACAAAGGTCAACAACACCAAAGAGCAGCTTTTTTATTTCTAAGGCAAATTAAATTTCAAATTGAATGCTTTAACTTGACACTTTAAATCTATAAATTCCCCCTTTGCACACCATTTGTTGCACATCCTAGTAGGGATGTAACGATACACTCAACTCAATGATTTGATGCGATTCACAATTCTGAGTTCACGGTATGATATTTGATTCAAAAATATTCCTTCTCTCCAAACTGTGCAAAACATGTCCTCTTCTTAAAAGTGCAACTCAAATTAAATAAAACATTGTTTTTTAAAACAAATCCCACATCAAAATAACTCAATAAAAAAATCTTCAAATAAATAAAATAATGCTTGCATGTGCAGCTTCGAATTTACATGAATTTACATTTTTTTAAGGAAAATTAATATGTCAACATTCTCAGGCTGAAGCTGAGATCTCTGTAAATTCACAATGTCCCCTGCAGTCAAAAAAACCCTTTCACTAGGGACAGAGGTGGCTGGTGTGGTGAGGTATACCTTAGCTAGATGAGCAAGCAGTGGGCACATCTTAGCATTCTCCTTCCAGGGAAATAGACGTTTCTATATAGACGTCTATTTCTATATAGACAGGGGGACTAGATAACCCATGTTATCCCAGACACTTTGAGCTAGGACAGGATTTGTAAATTTCAATAAAAAAACATGGATATCACTAAAGCGTTGCATTCTTGTTGTGTGCTGATTGGTAAGTCTCCGATATTCATGCACGTATCACAAATGTTAATGTGAAATAGCTGGATGAGTCTTAAGGAAACAAACCAGTCAAAGCACAAGAAGAAATTAACTATTTAGCCAAGCGAAGGAGCCTTTCAGGCTTAAAGTAGTTTGTAAAACCTGAAGAAGCTCAAAGCGTCCAAGATGACATGGATTCTCTGGTCACCCTATAGACGTTTCTAGGTTATCAGTCTTTTACAATGTTTGCACGCCGTTTCTGTCTTGTCTGTAATTTTCTCGCTGTTTTCGTATGAGATTGCGGCAAAGCCAAAATGCTGCCACACCGCCGATCTAAAGCTGGGCGGCGGGTCCTCATTTTCAAATATATTGCCATCTCACGTTCCATCTGAACAAAAAACTGACGTGGACGTTGCATACGCAGTGACGACTGACGTGGAACTGACGTTGTGAAATCAAATGTAATGTTACGCCATTCTTTCTGTTAAGTACTTGTCCTCATAAAAAAGTAGCAATTAATTTTCCACATCAGCCGATTTGAATCGTGATACATTTACACCAATTTTTAACCGCTTCGCGATGTTACGTGCCTACTACATCCTAGTGTCGGAATCCTTTCGAGTAAAATGCAGTCACACTTTTAGACTGTTTAGATTTCGGCATTTTAACTGTGTTTATGGTAGGTATTACCTACCAGTAGGCATCTGCTGACCTCAGAGCAATTGTAACCCTAACCACCAATGGCACATGCAGTGCAGTGATGTTTCTGTTGCCCCTAGCACTAAAGGACAAATATTTCAATCGACAGCTCAGGCATTTAAGTGGCACCGAAATCTGCGTTACAGTATGGTCCGATACATGCTAACCATGGGTTTTGGTAGCCAGCCCTACACATAACTGACAGAGAGATGGCATATCCTCATGCAGGATGGTATGTCCATGACCACAATGACCATGACACAGGGCGCTGCGGCCACAGGCCCCCTCAGTACTGTCCTCACAGGAGGGATGTGCTCCAGGCAGACATTGTAGCTTTTGAGCTGGTCTGGCTGCACCCGCCGCAGGGCCACCCGGACCTCCCCGATCAGCTCATTAGGAGCCAGTCGGTCCTCATCACACACCGATATCCTGACAAGAGGATGGAGAGAGATGGGGGGGGGGGGTGATTCAGAGAGAGAGGAAGAAGAATGCCAGTACAAAGACCAAGAGAAAGCAGGGGGGGACGAGCTCGTTGTCAGCCAGCTGGTCCTCGTCGCACACTGATACCCTGACAGGGAGAGGGAGGCCGCATTTGGCCATGAGCTTCTCTCAGCTTTGCTCACCTCTGGCCCTAATGATTCATCCATGCGCCACAAACCAGCTCGTTCCCAGTGAAGAGCTGCTGGCGTGCTGTCTGTTCCCCTTGGAAAGTACCAGAAAGCTCCGTCTCTGAGGTGCACCATGACAACAGTGCTCCGGCACTCATTTCCAGGTTATCCCAAAGATGTTGTCAGGTTGAACCTTGGGCTTACAGATTCGAGATATAAATTCTGAATCTACTGACAAATGGGTAATGCCCCCAGCAGAGGAGACACAGAGGAGACACAGAGGAGACTGTCGACGGGTCAAATGCCGAAAATAATTTTCAAAAACTCCAAATAACAACAATAACTGTGTGGCTTGGCAATTTTTGAATGCATGTTGAATGTAACTTTTTGTTTTGGATTTGAGAAAATATCATGACCTTCATGTGGTGGTCAGGTTCACATGGTCCAATGAGCAATGTGATCTGAAGCTTCAGCTCCTGGTAGGACTACAGGTGGAAAGGTGGAAGAGTGGAGGTGATCTCCCTGCTGTCTGAGATGCTGCTGTTCTCTTAGTTTCATCCAACCCGAATCTCCAGCACATGCTTGATTGGTTCAATGATAAGTCTGAAGCTTTGGCCACCAGAACATGAGCAGAATGGTCTTTTAGGTGAGGGGGAGTATCTCCTCTAAGTGGAGGAGTCATTTTCACAAATGATGGTAAGAAGAAATGTGAGATTGTCAGGTGAATTGAGCAGAGCGATGAAGTCCTCAGGTGAGAATTGTGGCTGACCAGTCTCTCGAGTTTTCTATCCTCATTTATAGTCATGAGCTGTGGATAATGACTAAAAGAACCAGGTCATGAGTACAAGCAGCTTGAAATGAGGTTTCTTCACAGGGTTGCTGGTCCATGATAAGATAATGAGTTTGGAGATCCAACACAACAACGTTTGGGTCAAAAGGAGCCTGCTGACGTTGTCCGGGCAGATCACAAGAATGTTACCTCTTCAGCTCCAAGAGGAGTTGTTCCAGGCTTGTCTCACTGGACAGAGGCTCTGGGGCCAACCTAGGACATACTGGAGGGGCCACATCTCCCAGCAGGCTTAGGATCGCCTGGGATTGTCTGTGGCCATGGAAAGAGAGGTGTGGTCTGAGTCATCTTGACCCCGTACTTATTCCAGCAAACTGGAGCTGGCAGCACATAGAGCATATGAAGCAAATCAAAGAGGGAGAAACGAACCCCAAACGGTGTGATGCCGGCGGAAAATATGTTCACATGCTGAACCACGACCCAGCTGCCTCTTCCATGCTGGAGCACCAGAGCATTGGAGCTCAAGACCATACTGAAGCGGTGGAGCGAGCTCTGGAACATTGGAGTATCAGAGTGTTGGAGAATTGGACCCCTGGAGTATTGCAGCTTTGGAGTGTTGGAACATAGGAATGTTGGAGCTTCTGATTGTTGGAGCAATGGAGCGTTGGGGGGTTGTAGCTTTGCACGATCCTCACAATCCTCGGAACTAAGCTGCTGCTGGACTTATAATGAACAATTGAGGCAACTCTGCAGTTAGCAAGGCACCGATTAAGTGTTTTACCACAAACAGGGAGAGTTCAGGTATAGGGGGCATAGTTGTGCATGAACAGTGGCAGCGTGTTACCGTGGCAGCGTGTGATGGATCTAACGACAGACATGCTGATAAATCATAGCTCCTTGACCTTTAGGAAAACAGGCCATTTATTACACCAGCTGACAGGTAAGAGGTGCCAGGAAACGCTCTGAACCCCCCCAACCCCCCCTGCCCAGTGCCTTCCGCACACTTAAATGCAGCACACAGGCCTCTTCACAAAGCAAGGTGGTGAAAAAAACTCACTTGCAAGACGTGGCAGTAAAAGCTGTTTGAAGGGTTACCATGGGGTCTCCAAGGAAGTGTTAATGTGTCCCTGGCCTACATTACCAACGTGCCAGTCGCTCACAAGCTAATACTAACGATGCAACAAATGAAGAACATCCTTGAGCTGTTGCCCCGGGATACCGTTCATTAATATTTTAGAGGCACAGTCGTTGTCTCTGTCGTGTTGGCCTGTTAGCTAAAGTGTAGTGAAACCTCATTCTCAACACAAGGGCAATCCAGGTATTCTGGGCGACGTCAGCACGGCAACAGCCGTGGACCCTGTGAGGAAAATCACTTTCACTCGACGCATAGTCCCGTTGCTCCTTCAACTTACAGAAGGTGCTTCTCCTCCAGGGTTGTAACATGTGAGAGTGCATTACAATCATGAAGAGCTCTGGAGATTCAGGAATACCAATCTCACGCCCCCCCTGCCCAGCGCACACTACCACGCTCTAATGTTAGCAGAGGGAAATTTTGCAGGCTCTGTTTGCTAAACTGGACCGGAGACTAGCTTGGAGAAGAGAGGCGGGAGAGCAAGAGGCTCTGACAGCTGGTCTCCGGCTTGAAGGGCCGATTGTACGCAGGAGGGTTATGCTGCGGCTCACTCTGCTGATCCGCAGCAGCGAACCGAGTCTGGCGGGAATCATTCCACAGAAATGCTCCTGTAATCTATCTCAAATTCGGAGGTTTTATTCTACAACATGCAAATGTAATTATGGGCAAGTTTGTCAGGGTCAGTGCCCATCCAACCATGTCCTTCCTGTCTTGTACCCATGTGGCCAGCAGGTGTCACTGGTCATCCTACTTTCCCTTTTGACTTGTAGTCCTTCAGCCCTAGTGTGTTTCCTGCTCCCTGGGCTGCTGCATACAGTAGCTCAATGGGTTGCGCGTGTGGCTCCAAGGCTGAAATCCTCTGGTTGCGGATTTGAGGCAGGCCAGAGGCATGCCTGTGTCCTGTTTGATTTTGGTTTTGTGTATATTTGTTCCTAACCTGTCCTAATGTAGTCAGCCCTCTATATTTTTACGTTCCTTAGTTTCTAGTGCTGTGTTTTGTAATTTATTTCACCTGTTACTTGTTGTCCTGTGCCTTGCTTGATTGGTTAATTCTTGCGATGATCCACACCTGTCCTGTGTTAGTCCCTGTCATCTGCATATTTACAGTAAGTGGCTGCTTTTGTTCTGTTCCTTGTTGGTGTGTTGTGGTGTTTTCCCTGTATGATTGTTCCCTCTGTTGTCCTGAAGTTTCCTGGTTTTGTTTAGTAGTTCATTCCCTGTTAGGTTTTTGTAGTTTCCTGAGTTCCACCCTGCCTTCAGTATTGTGTTCCTCGGGTTGCTCCCTGTCTTAATTTCTGTTAATTGTGGTTTTGTTTTTACTCCACGTGGTTCCTTTTCGTCCTCTTCTGGCCCGCCCTTATCTTTCATTAACAAATCCCTTTTTCTGGTGAGCTGTTATGAGACTTGTCCCTCCTTTGACATACCCTGCAGTAACACAAGTCCATGTGACTGATATCTGCCAATGGAGTCATGATGTCGTGTTTCCTATGGGGCACTGGGGCTGAGGAGACCCCGTGGTGCTATGTGAGTGTGTCCGAAGGGGACGTGGCTGTCATTTTAACATCACCTCCACCCCCCTGCCTTCTCGGCCACATCTGGTACCTGAGGGTCTTCCTGTGCATGTCCTCCTCGGTGATGCCCCAGTAGATGAGCGTCTCATTCCAGGTTGGGTTCAGGCAGTTGTGTACCGTCCTGGTCTTCAGCTTATTGGCCTGTGGGGGGGCAGAACACGGTTTGTAGGGGGCTCCCTCAGCGGCACCCGCTGAACCACTGCTCCTCTTCTAATCGGTACCAACCTTGCAGGCTCCGGGAAGCAGGTGCAGCTTCACGTAGGGGTCAGCCAGGCCATCGAAGTCCATCGGCTTAAGACCCTGTGGGCAGGGAGAGGAGTTATGAGGCTGGGACAAAGCCCGCAGGCACCGGGGTGGGGGGGGACTAAATCAGTCAAATCATCACCCCGGGCTCAGTCTGTGTGTCTAACCTGCTTCCCCATCTGCTGGACTCTACACCTGTATGTACCTGCGTCCTCACCCCTGTGTAAGGGCACATTAAAAAAAAGTGAGGCGGCTTTAAAACAATTGAAAAGCCTCCTTGCAGAGACAGGCAGCCATTGCGCTTAAGAGGCACAATTATATGCTTACTGCTTCGACCCGTTAATTGTAATTATCCTCTCCATTCCTGCCGGGACATTAACTCCGCTGGGCAGGGCTGTGTCAGCTGATCCCACGGCCCCTACAGGGCTCCGCCTGCACCGCTGCTGGGGGTTAGACGCTTCCCATCATTCATTCCACCTCCCGCCTTCCTCTTTTCACACCCCCACCACACAAGCTCATTCATCGCTCCATTTGCCGCCTCGAGACCCTCTGCGTGCGTCAGCACAGATAGAGACCCGAGGCTGCGGCGCACCAGGGTCCTCTGGCCGAGGAGCACAGTGATCGGGGCGGGTACCTTGGCTCTGAGGATGGTGCAGTGCAGGGAGCTGGTGTGTCTCCGGTACAGCAGGCTAAACTCTAGCGCCCCCAGTGATGCTGAAAGACAGCGGCATTGACAGTGTGACCCTATACGACATTAGGGTGGTAACGGGGACCCTGCAAACATGGCTGAGCGATTGTCTCACTGCTGTCATCGCTGTCACAGCTGTCCGTCTCCATGGACTTATCCCCCAGCAACGGGGCCCCGCCTCCTCCTGAGGCTCCTGCCATCAAAGGAGACAGAAGGCTGCTGGCCATGGCTGCAGAGGCTCCGCCTCCAGGCGAAGGAGGGGAAAGGCGGGGAAAGTAGGCGGAGATCTGCCTTATTGGCCGGATGGGTCCGGGGCACACGTCGATGGCCATATGCTCCTGGATGGACACCGTCAGCTTCTTCCCAGTGGGCGACTTGGACCTGGGGGGCAGAGTGTGGGTCCCCACCCAGACACACAGAGACGACACTGTGTCCCAAGAAGTGTGGCTCTGATCCCCCCCAGTCATCAGACGCCCACGCTGTGTCTCGTGGGGACAAAAGCCAGCTAACAGGAGAGCAGGTAGTGAGGAAATCTCAGCGGCATTCAGGGAACCAGTAAGCAAAGGAGGAGGAACTGGGAAAGAGGGAAACCTCATTTTCTCATTTAAAATAACTATATTAATAACAGTACAAGATATACAGCATATACACCCATCTATGCTTTTAATTGGTTACATATACATACATGCATGTATGTATGTATGTACAGAATGTATGTATGTGCAGTATGTATGTATGGCAAATCTCCAGGGATGAGTGGAGATGGGAAGGTGAACAGAGGTAGAGTCCATTTGCCATCGCCTTCCTCTCCAGCATGGTGAATATGCCACCAGAGAGACAGCCTGACATCCACCACCGCAGTTACCACTCCTGCCTGTCCCTCCCTCTCTCCCACCCCCTCTGTCTCCCCGGGTCCAAGCCCCGAGCCTCGGCTCACGCTCCGTCCCGCTCCGCGTGGTCCTCCATCAGCCCCTCTGGTCTCTGGCTGTCTCCTTCCTCCCTCTCGTCTCTCTCTCCATCCCTCTCCTGCGTTCGGATCGAGAGAGGACAGTCACGGCAGAGCCGCGGGGATTCCCCGCGCCGTGCGGCACACTTCCCGTCACCCGCTGCCCCGGAGCAGGCAGACGCCGGCGACAGTTACCCCCAAGTCCCCTCTTATTCGTGGGACACCGAAATACAGTGACAGGGGAGAGAGACAGACTGATGTGGAATCCCGCTGGATACCCCTCGGAGTCTGCGGCACCATAAATCACAAGACGGCCGGGCAGAGAGGCTGGGTCACCAGGACACCGATATGCAAGGATGAAACATCGGGCTGTACACAACTTATTGGGAAAGACAGGGAGACAGAGACTGAAGAGGAAGAGAAGGAAATAGAGAGGGAAAGAGAAAGGAAGGGGAGGAGAGAAACAAGACAGATGGATGGGAGTGGAAGAGGAAGATTGATCAGCTAAGATGAGAGGAAGATGAGTGTATATGAAAGGAGATCATGAAAGGAGAACGCCACGGAGGCGAGCGAGAACACGGGCATCGCTTCGGAACGACAGTGAGATCATGCTCTCTCCCCTTACCTCAGTTTCGGGCTGGAATTCAAAAAGTCCCTCCGAAACGAACCGATCCACGAGCAGAGGCTCGGCGTTAACAGGTGATTTAAAAGAAAGAGGAATTCTGAATGAGAGAAGCAACAGGCAGGAGGACAGCCAGAGTGCCAGGCAGGAGGAGTGAGACTGGGTCCCAACTGGGGGGGCGGGGGGGGGGGGGCTGCAGTAATCACAACACAAAGTTCAAATATCAAACAGACAGAACAACAGAATGAAAGGGGGTTGCAAGACAGAGAGCCGACAGGATGGATTGCATAATCTCGACAAGGACTGGGCGAGAATGTTTCCTTGAGTCTGACTGCCACCCCCTCTCTCTCTCTCGCTCTATCGTTCTCTCTCACAAACACTCTCCCTCGCTCGCCCTCACTCTCCTGCTCTTTGCAGTTCTCATATTTCCTAATATCCGTGTGCATTAATCCTCGCTGCCAGTTCCGATGAGCCACGCCGCCCTGCCAGTCTATGCCGTGTATTAAATGCCCAGTCCCTCTATCTCCATGCCCAGCATTGCTGGATGCTCCAGCACCAACACACCATGATCTCATGCTTATATTTCCCTCAGAATCTGATGAACTCTCCATAGCACTGCAGCGTGACTCCCCCCCCCTGTCTCTATTAGCATTGCATAGCAATGTGGGTCCAGCTTTTCCACATTTTAGGGTGTGTTGCTACTATTACCTACTGTGTTTGTTTCCCTGTCCGCATGACGGACCGGATGGGAGCCGCTGTCCCTGGCGCTGGGAATTTCAACTTGCTTCCCTGTCCTCCCCCTCAGTCTCTCGGTGTTGGAGAACTTTCATCATGCAATCCAGGGGTATTTATTTGTTTTTGATATCGTTCACCTCCCTCCCACGCACTACACCTCTAGCGTTCCGAGCCTGCAATCCATTCTGCATCTATTAAAAGCACAGTGATGCGTTTCCTTACAGAAGGCTTCTCCAGCACAAGCCAGTGTCCAGCAGGAAACTGGCGGGAGCAAAATCCAATACGTAAGTGACCGCAATCAGAGAACAGCCCGAGACGGCCCTGAAAGCAGATGAGAGAGAATGAAAATGAGGCTTTTTTCTCTGGCTGTCATTATGGGGCAGAACCAGGCCAGGGGGTGGGTACGCTCAGTATTTAAAGATGTGTGTTCACGGAAAAGACACTGTGGCCAAGTGGACATGGCAAAGCCCTCGGAAACTATGTGTAGAGTGGAGTATAAACATTGGACTTGTTGATCATTAGTGGATTCTGACTGCTCTTAACTTGCTAATTAGCTGCCATTAGAAGGTCCTCTCTGTTATAGGATAGGTTGAACACTTAAAAACATTATCGAGTGATACTTAGTCTGCAAATTGAAGTGCAGCGCTAAATCGGTGCCAGCAAAGGACATTAACACAAGAAACGGACAGCAGATAGAATGTGAAATGGTTTTAGTGACATTCACATTCTGTGGTCATGTTTCCTGTTCACTTGGCAGATCAGGGGAAAACAAGTTTAACATATCAGTTCATGCAATTTACACACTAAGTGAGCGTGACAGGTGCGCTCGCGCAGGCAGACACAGACACACCCAAAATCCTGAAGTGGGCACGACGGCCTCTCCAGGAATTCCGCGGCCAGTTGCTAGGCAACAAGGGGAGCTTCTAAATCATTGGTAATGTAATTGGTTTGGGGGCTTAAGACAATAAAACCACCGCAGGAATTGGAAACGGGATTAAAGGGGTTAGACTTTAAATGGCATATCAGTTTCTAACTGTTTCTAATCTGCTAGAAGCATTATTAACAATAAAAAGGTTAAATTATAAGAGACGTATCATAAAAAATGTATACAAATATAATTATTGCAAAATTATTATTTACAATTTTCAGTCATATAGAAATAAACTGACAATCAGGGTTAACAGGCATTAGCCTTGTGCCGTCAACATTACGAAAATAACGAATTCCTATTAAATTCGGAGTTTGATCAAGCATTTGAGAAGTAATTTATTTAATGGATTTATCCAATTACCCAATTAGCGTGTGAGCCTGTGCATAAGACAGCCTGTTAAACAGAGGCATCTAGGCTAATTAAAATGACAAGTCTCGTCTTCGCGTGTCGGTTCATTGGAAAAAACGTCTCAGGGCGGACGCGAAACAGGGATCAGGCCGACACAGCCGCCCTGCTACCACTTAAATGCACTCTGGAGTGGCTTCGGCTCTCATTATGAAGACCTTTGGTGTTCGATAATAAAACATCGCAGACGCTCCTTTACCCCGCATTTTTGGAAACACTGTTGAATTGCCTACGTCTGAATTGTCGTATTCTCTTCCTCCGCTCGATCTATACAATAAGGAAGAATTCCTATGCTGTTGCATGTCAGTTTTTTTTGCAAATGCGTGGTCCGATAACATGGAAACGTATTTTGCAATAATCATCTTTAATGGATACTATTTATTTTTACTTAAGAGTCTAAAACGCTAAACAAATTCAACAGTGTCCATGTGTTACATTTTTATAACGGTTAGACCAGCGATACAGAATAAAAAGGCGTATATAGCTGAATTTGTGAAGTTTCCCGTTGTGAAGCTGCGCTGTAGGCAATAACGTGGACCGAGTGAGTAATTTATGTAAGTAGTACACTTTTTTTTTTATAGATGCATCAAACAAAGCGGGAGCCGTTTATGTACCTGACCACATGGCTCAACACTGCCACCCTCTGGCCATGTTCGGAATTGCATCTACAACCGCAAATCAAAGATCTCACTGGACTTGTCACCCACCTAGTTTTCATAACATTCGGATAATTGGTAATCAGACCACTTCTGACAGACCTACATTTTCCCTACACAACCGTCAGAGGAGAACATTATAAAAACCACACCACATAAGAGCAAAAAAAAATAAAAAATCCAGACGTATAAAGAAACATTAAGATTGTCAATAGACAAAAACACTGATTGAGGTTTAACATGTTTATTTTCAGTATTTCATTACAATTATGAGGGGAAAAGTTTCCTTTTATCCTCTCGGCATAATTTTATGGATTTTTTTTCCCTCCAGCCATCCAAAACCCACACGAAGAGTGAGGCTGCAGACGCCACACACACAAAGCACATCTCATTCTGACCCCTCCGTGAAAACCCATCTGTGCTCCGTCTGAAGCGACGCCGCTTCGTCACGTTTTAATGGTCGCTTGCCATCAGCCGGTCCCAGCCTCTGCTCGGCTACTGCGGTCCGCTCGCTTTCCGCCGTCACCTGTCGCCGAGGCGGCTTGTGGTCCATTGCCAGGTTCATCTGTCCGGTGTGCCCTGCAACAGGTCGCACCTGGTTGGCACAATATCCTGCATGAACCGCACTGACAAAATGATGAAGGGGGGGGGGGACGTTGTTTTAAGACTCACAGTGTCTCATCCCTCACTCCTTTGCCCTCTTGGAATTCTGGAGTTTCTCCGCGATCTTGCGCTCATGACCGGCCGGGGAGGGTCTGTTGGTGTTACTGTCCGCCTCGCGTTTCGTGCGGCCCTTGCGGCTGGCACCACCTGGGAGAGAAGCATGACACACACACATAAATGCACGCATAAGCATATATAAGGTAGGCACACACATCACACATTCACACACCTAAATGTATATTCTTATATTCAGTGTTCATGCTAAATTCTGTTTTAATAGCTGCGCAGCAAACTGTATGACGCTTGTACTGCGCTGTAATACATTTTGTAGGCCTTTCATCAGAGATCGCTATTGTTACAACTAGTAAGAGGAAACGCAGGATCTTACCGCAGTAGCGATCGGTCAGATTGTAATAGTCATATTCGTCGTAGTAGGTCGCTTCAAATGTGGTGGGCTCCAGGTTCTTCACTTCCACGAAACTCATCTTCAGATGAATCGAAAGAGAAGTGTCTGTTTAGAGGCGTATGGCTCTGCAGAGCTGCTGTGGGGCGATTGTCTCCCGGTTCCCTTGTTTTTGCTTCTCTCGGCCTCCGGGCTCTTTTATAAGCGTGTCTCCGCCCTCCGTCTTTCGCCTTGGCCCCGTTTTCCTTCCGTGACTCACCGTCAACATTTGACTCAAAGTTGCATCAGCTTTAGTTAATGTTTGCTCAACACGCGGTGCCTGAGCAAACAGAACGATGTTATTGCAATTTATTTACAATTCTAACGTTTCGTGTCTTTCGTAGTAATTCATCTGCCAGTGTTTATGAGAAATTTCTTTCTTTTTTTCCCCTCATTTTCTCTCTTTTTTATAACTTTATCACCAATCGACTTTCTCTTTATATTTCTCAGAGCCACTCACCAATCTTTTGCCCCCATTGCCCTCGGTTCTTTATCTGCTCTTGACCATGACTTTGTGCCATAATTTATTTATTACGATCCGTCTGTAGGCCTAGATAACAGCAAATGTTACTGTTATTTACTCAACGCGCTGTAGGACAACAGTGGAGACTGTGTATACACAACCATCTGACGGATTATTATCGGATGACTCGACCTAGGACATTAAGTTTCAGGTTTCAGTGTCACGTGAATTCGGAAAATACAGTGAAATTCTTATGCCATGCAAGCGGGCGGTGGATGAGAGTCTTAGACAAACGGTGTAATACAGCACGAGGCAGTGCAAGTTAAGGATCAAACGAGGTGATAATTATCACGTGTATACTGTATTCATGGTCAATGTTGTGCGAGTTACTCAAAATTTGTAATTAGCAGGGGCGCATGGCAGATTTTTGAAGTGGGGGGCACCGAACAGTAAGCAAAAGGTCTCAACTTTTAAGCTTATCCAGCCATGATCGGGTATACGTAACTGCGCCCCTGGTAATTAGCTACAGTTACTGGTTGCTTTATTCAAAAGTTATTCAATACATTACCAATTACTGCATGTAAAAGTAATTAGTTACGAGGTAACTTTTGCGTTACTTTCATTCTCTTATTAATACATACATACCCATACAGCACACACAATTAGTCGCCGGGACGTTGTTTTAACATCGGAATGTTGTTAAATGATAACGTTCCATTTAGGGCTATTAACAATATTTAGGCATGAATTATTACATACGCTAATATGTGTTTCGGCAAGCGCATTTTTTCCAATAATTTAGTTTTAATCACTTCAGCATAACCATTAGGCTTGTATTGTTACTGGTTCGGTAGGGTTGTCAATATCTAAAATAGACATACAATTAACTTTTAATCTGATAAATTGTTTGCTTGGTATTTGGTTTTAAACAGTAATATATACATATATACACTAATATATACATAACTGAAGCTGATGTTTTGCAAAGCATGGCTAAGCTCAAAATAAATAAATCACAGGGCCCTGATGGCATCTTACCTATAGTGTTAAAAGAGATGAGGGATATTA
>JAODKM010000043.1:4070870-4089213 GCA_026780845.1 Petrocephalus sullivani
GTTGGAGGGGGGTGGGTGGGTGGGGGGGGGGGTGTGGTGTGGGGGTGCACATGTTAGACCAGTTTTACCGGTCTTCACGACTACACATCTTGCCCATTAATGTTTTTCTGGGGTGTGTCTGAGTGAGTAATCTTTCTAACAAGCTATCTTCAAAAATTAAGACACAGGAACCCATCTACATGAGACAAAGAGCCCATCTCACCTGGAATCCAGAGTAGGATATGGATATGGGTGTGTGCGGGTCACTCACCGGTTTCTGGGGGCCCCTCAGGATATGTGCTCGTGCCCCCTCGCAGGCAGATGCCATGGCTGACAGAGGGGGCGTGCCCAGAAGGTCTGTGATGAGGTCCAGGGGCCGGGGGGGGGGGGGGGGGGGGGGGGGGGGGGGGGGGGGGGGGGGGGGGGGGGGGGGGGGGGGGGGGGGCATCATGAGGACTCAGCAGGAAGGTAAAGTGCTGCGTGTGGTAGGTCATACACTAAAAGAGTTTCACCATTCATGCACTCCCCCTCAAATGTGGGACATTTTGGATGACAAAATTATTGTTTTGGGACCCACCCACACCCCAACCAAACCTGTGAAGTACCTGCTGGATGGGGGTTTGGGCCTGGAACAGGATACGCCTTCCTAGCAGCTCAGCGAAGATGCAGCCCACAGACCAGACATCGATGGCCGCACTGTAGTGTCGGCTGCCCATAAGGACCTCTGGGGCCCGGTAGTACTGGGTCACCACCTCCTGGGTCATGTGACGAGATGGGTCTGGTTCTTCTACCCGGGCCAGTCCAAAATCACATATCTGAAACCACAAGATGGTTTGGGAAATAACATTTTACAACAAGGCAGAAATATGATTTACGCCAAGGTTGACATGACATTTAGTTTACACTCAAATCCTGTCCACACAAACACCTAAAAAAATAAAAACTCTGTCCACATGAAAATGCGCCATCAAGAGCATGTAAACAACGAATGGTGCACACTCTCAGGCCACAAACCGAAATCTCAGTTTTCCCTGTCTACACGTAGACATTGAAAACAGAGCCTCTGAAAGTCTTCACCCTTCACCTTTTGCAAAAGCTCTGTTTTCAGTGACTTGTAACACGGTTTGTATGTGTGGACAAGGCCCCAGTATGAATCTGTAGTTACTGCTAAATGTCCGTCAGTAGGATAACTGATACGGACACTCAAGAGAGCATTTTCTCACACTCTCAAAGTCAAGTTTCGGGGTGTGTTGGGCAGGACAATTGCAGAGTCATGTTGAGGACAGTACCTTGAGAAGGCAGTTGCTGTTGACTAGAAGGTTCCCGGGTTTGATATCTCTGTGCAGGATTCCAGCGGAATGCAGGTACTTGAGCCCTGGGGATCAAGGCAACATCACCATTAACATCACACACGTGCACACCATACAGGATGTCACCTCGACTGATTTCACATATAAGGTCTTGGAATCCAGTTGTATGTTTTATAGCCTTTAATTTCTGCACAGTGCCAAGAACCATATTAAATGACCACAAGATGCACTTATTTTCAGAAACTACTCATCACTTATGAACAAACAATGATTCACACCAACACTGCAGCAGAGGGAAAATGGATTCTCTGTAGCTCTAAGCATTTGAAGCACAGTTCAGAATAAAATGGAGTTCTGAACAGGACTTCAGTCTTAATGTCTGAGAAGGTCAGGCAATTATTCTGACAGATGAAGAATTCTATTGTATAATATAGCACTGACCTATTTCTGGTTTATTTTTAACCCCAAACCAGAGACTGGCTCATAAACCCAAAACTGACGCTCCAAGTTCAACCTGATTAAAAACCCACAATTGTCACACTTCCAGTGAAATAAAGCAGACTTGACACATTTAAAATTTGCACTCAATTATCTCCCAAATAACCAAATGGATCTGATAAACCCTCAAAGGCTTTGCGCATCTCCTCACCTCTGAGTATCTGGTAAAGGAAAACTTTCACATGGTCTGTGGTGAGCGGCTGTGGGGACACAATGACCTTATGGAGGTCACTCTGCATCAGCTCCGTAATGACATAGCTGCAAGGCCTAGGTGAAGGAAACACACACTGCTGCTGCGTACAAAATATGACTCAAGAGGTCAGGGGGGAGGGAAGTGGGAGGAAAAGATACCAGACATAAAACTGCAAGTAAAAGGGCATTGAGAAAGGCAGCTAAGCGGGGAAAAGGGCTTCTCAGCAAAGGATACATTTCCTCGAAGCAGTCAATCTGGGGTGGCTGAAGTATATCCAGGGCTGACAGCACCTGCAGAAACAGCACCGTCATATCTACACCGTCACTTGGCTGCACACACAGCCGTCAAGCTGTATACACTCCAGCTCCATGGACACCTAGGGCCACATAGCACCTTATTACAGCATGCTGTTCTCTGAAACCCCCGTTGCAGAAATTCTCACATTGTCATGTTTGAAGAAGCACAGCATCCTTAACTCCCTGAAGACCCTTTTGCAAGATACCAGGTTCTGGAAGACGTTAGGCATCTTCTTCAGAGCCACTCTCCTCCCATCTCGGGGATCTGTCACTGACCTGGGGGTGGGTGGGGGAGAAGTGTTCACAGTATAGTTACAAACGCGGTGATCCGAAATCCAGGGACACATAAGAAAAGATCATGCAAAACACGCTTGCACGCATGAGTCAGTGAGGTCAGATGGAGAACCTATTTGCATGTAGACATTTAAATTTATTTGAATACTCAATTTACTCACCAAACCACACCAAAAGCCCCATATCCAATAGGTCGATCTGGCTCCATTTCAGCGGGACTCGGCACCTCGCTAGCGGTGTTGCTGTGGGGCTGCGGAACAGCGGCTCCTCCCCCCGTACCTCCCCCTAGCGCAGCCGGGTGGCGAGGGGTTCCGGCCGGCGCGGCGGGCCCACTCGAGCTCGGGGTGGCGCTGAGGCCCGCCGAGGTAGCGCCGGTCGAAGAGTTGACGCAGAAGTACTTGTGGCCTAAATCAGCCCCCGGAAACAAGTTGCCACACACGGACTGGCGGCTGGTACCGTGAAACGCCATTTTATGCTGCCAGTGGTTAAATCACGCCGACGTTTTGTACATTACAGGCGACAGAACTACGCTGGGGCTCGGCCGCTCAGTCTAACGCAGCGGATGTAAACAATGGCCCATCGCCGCTAACGCCAGCCAGCCCGTCGGCGGTCCGTTACAAAGCGCCGCACGGCGGATCAGGCTGCGACACCCCGCGAAAGGCAGGCGGGCGGGCTCTGCGTACGCGGTGCCGCACGGGGCAGCCGGCCGGCCTGGATCGGGCCGCACGGAGCCAGCTAGCTAGCCGGTGCCATGGCGGCTAGCTAACGCCCGGCACAGCACACACATCTGCGGACGGCGCGGCGGAAGAAATGCCCCAGAGCATCCATGTCGGCGCTTTTCCCGGCCAGTCACGCCATAGCGGAACGATAACGGCCGCTGGAAAGTGACACTAGACCGATATTTATCGCGGTTACCGCATCGTTAGCGCCTAGCGCTAGCCGAATGAATAATGCGGTCCGTGCCCGCGGCAGATGGCGCCGGCTGCCGCCTACTGCCCTTATTTTACAAAGATTGGATCCAGCTTTACAGATCCTGCTAGTTACGGTTCCTGTGACCTACTTCTAAAGCCCGGAAAACGCCGAGTCGCTGCGATCCGAACAGCCGCAAAGGCTGCAGGAAATGGCCGGGGCTCGGCGCCCGAACTGCGGCGTGTGCGGAAAGGAAGCGCGGCGCAGACCCGGCTCGGGCGATCCGCGCCTAGGCTTCCATCTCGTCGCACTCCCGTCCCGGACGCCCCTCGGAATCAGCTGTGTGCGAGCGCGGCCGACGGCATATGAGGGAGAGTGATGGTGGGAGGAGAAGTCGGGGGGGGGGGGATGGAGGAGAGGAAAAAAAGCGAAAGATTAAAGAACAGCAGTGGGGGAGGGGTGCCTCCGGTATAAACAATGGAGGCAAATTGGCAGGGTTCCGCGCATCGCACGTCGTTGTCGACGGATGACTGCGTGATTTTCTCTTTCTGGCGAGAGGGGGGGGGCACATCTGGGGAAATGCAACGGTGCATGAAGCACTGCGGCCCTGCGTGAGGCTGCGCGATTCGCCGGGCGATCCGTTATCGGGGTTCTGCGTAAAGATGCAGCCAGACACCCAACCCAGTGTAAATGTCATTATTATTGATGCAGGGTGCATATATACAGGGATTAATACATAATATTATAGCAACACAAACACTGGAGTGGCATTAAACAAGCGTTAACAGGTACAGATGAACCAATGTCACACATCCTGACACACGTTCACAATATAACTTTTCTGCTGATTTTAACTTAAGGATAACAAATTAACATCAATAAGAACAATGACTGTAGGAGGCAACTGACAATAGCTTAAATCTGTATGTACATACAGACATGGTAAATTTATGCAGGTCCTCCATATTTTCAATTTAATGATAATAACAGTGTAGAGTAGCTCAGGGTAAAATAGTACTGCACAGTACTGGTCAGTAACCCATTAAAGTATTTCAACAGAGGAGAACAGATTACATTGAATACATTGAAAACTAATCAAATTCACTCTCAGGCTCCCATTTCAGTTCTGTATTTTGCCAGTTAATCACAGAAAAATAAAACAAGGGCTTTGTGGTACCTCGTACAGTATCTAAATGTATTTTAACATGTTAATGCGTTTGTTCCTCCCCTACCGGTACACCGTTACCATTGCACCTGGAATCAATCCTCAACCAGTCAGTGACAAAGTACAAGACATTAAAAAATCCAGACGCTACGTTAAAATATATACAAGTATACATATTAAAAAGTCAGTTACACTATGTTTGACAGAACATCACCCGGTAATCAACTGGTACCTCTTCTGGGGAAGCAGTCCCTTTCAATAAGGAGTCGTCCTAATGCAACTTCGATTACTCTTATTTGAAGTGATCATTTTTGCTTTGTTTGTGAGTGGAGCAGAGCAGCTGCCATAAGTTGTCTACCAAATATGTATCAGAAAGAACATCAGACAGAGATCAGCCTGCTGAACCTTCCAGAGAGAATAGGTTTGGTCCAAATGTAGGATCGAGTCCATATGATCTAGCATGGCTCCTTTTCTCGATCACCACCACCGCCGTCGGGCTACAGGGGAAGTGACATCATCGCACTGGCAGGCTCACGGACGGGCCAGCGAGATCTGCTAGTCTATACTATGCTAAGATAACTGGCTGAGTCTCAATCCAAAGGTGACAAAAGAAAGTGGATAATAAAGAAGGAGCCTCATGCTGTGGAGCGTAACGTCCTAACAGAATATCCGAGCCCACTGAGGAGAACGGTGAGAGCGCAGAACGAAGAATAGAGCTCATGTCAGAGACTTTCCATTAGCGTGCTGCTACAGCCGGCTCTTCAGCTGCGAGTGTGAGCACACCTCTGCCTGGAACGTGTCTTTTTCCTAGCAAGCGACTGGATTCACCCTCCTGTCTCTCTCTCTCAACCCCCCCTCACCTGCCTTGCTAGCTGTGAGGCTGGGGGGCAATCCCAGAGCAGTCCGAAACCAGAAGCCCCACGGCACCTGTGCTTCCGCATGCGCTGAGGGGCCCTGCGCTGCTGGGGGCCGCGGTGGTGGGTGGCACGGGGCTGGTTACAACTTGTGGTTCGCTCTGGGCTGCCCGGTGTGTACCCATGTGGCCCTGCAGCTGCGTGGGGGTCTTGCACTGCACCCCACACAACTGGCACAGAAGGACCCCCCCGGGGCCGGTGCCCCCAAAGCCGCCCCTCTGGCCTTCACTTTCTTTCCACTCTTGACCATGATGCTTCTGAGCGTGGACCCGCAGGTACGTCAAGGTGGTGAAACCTGGTCCCAGAGAAAATGGCAGGAATTACCAGAGACACCTGCAGACTACGCGCGAGATCAAGGCCCCTGCCAAGAGGTACGATGCGTGATGTAGGTCCAGCTGATGGTGCCCAAAACAGACAGCCAGCTTGCGTCTGACACTGACATTTACTTTAAAGCGTGGCTTCAGTATTCAGAATATAACAGAGCTAATGATCCTATTAATTAGCAGCGAAACACACTCTGAAGCGATTTTAACAGTGGCTTACTGAAACGGCCACAAATATGGACTAAGTGACAGCCAGCAGTTTCTTTCATTCGCCAAAGGGTGTCGAACTCAAACTTCACTTGAAATCAGACACCTGTAGCACAGATGATCTCTACCCGTCTTCTTGGATGCAGCAAACAAAGGCAAACTCACTGCGGTTACAGAGGTGGCAGGAGTGGTGCTGTGATTGGTCGTGCACTCGCATGTGATCGGTGATGTATGCAGCAGACAGCAGCTTCCCGCAGATGTGACACGGCACCTTCTCCTCGTGCCGGATCATGTGAGCGCGCAGGCGGTCCCGTGTGGCGAAGGCCGACTCGCACGTCTGCATGCCGCGCCCGACGTGACCAAAGAGCACAGGGGGTCAGATTGGCCCCTTTGCAAATACAGGATACGGCCAAGAAAGAGCGGAGCAAACAGTACAGAGAGGAGAGCGGTTACCTCACACTTGAAGGGTCTCTCGGTGGAGTGGACTTGTCTGACATGGCTGTTGAGGTGGTCCGGCCTGAGACAGCAGAAGAGCAGCTAATTAGACACAGCAGAGCCCGAGGTCCCGGGGCTGGCCTAACATGACAAGCACACACTTAGACAGCCTTACTGTACCGTGAGAAGCCCTTGGCGCAGTGGGGGCAGACGTAGGGCTTCTCAACACCACCCTGGTGCGAGCGTACGTGGTAACTCATGCGGTCTTTCCGCTTAAAGCGCTGCTGGCAAATGGGGCAGGAGTAGGGCTTCTCGTCCGAATGGGACAGACGGTGCCGATTCAGGTGGTACACATCTCGAAAAGCCTTTCCACAGGCCTCGCAGGCGTGGTTCTTCCGTACTGGGGTTGCGTTGGTATTCGGGTTTGGCTGACGCTGTGAAGTGGGGGACGATTAAAGTAACTGTCCTGTCCCGTGCTATAAGGGTGTCCCCTACAGGTGTCAGCGCTGGGCTTCTTAAATGAGTTTTGATGCTGACGGTACACACTGATCCCACCATTTTTCAACGGCCAGATTTTGTTTATGGTCATGATCAGTGTTTAATATCTGACATGTATCAAAAGCTTCCCTACATACAGATCAATTCCATGCACATACAGTACAGACCCAAAACCCAAAGATTAGCACAATTTCACAGCAGCCTGTTGCACTGCTGCACATATATTCTCATAAACCAACCTGCACCATTGCCCCGGTAACCACGACAGCTGATGGAGGAGGAACAGATGTCGCCATGGTGACCGCTGCTGTGGTGATTGATATAGAGACGGGTTGAGCATCTTGGGTACCGAGAACTGGCTGATGAGGGACTGATTCGGAAGTAGTGTGGGGAACAGAGAGGTGCAGCAGGGAAAGAGGGATGGTGGTCCTCCCTACTCCGGCCGCCCCCCCTTTGACACCATCCTCCCGCTCTCTCATCACTCGGTCCTTCATTCGGATGCCCGTGTGGACTGACTGGTGCCGACGGAGGTTGTAGCTGTTCTTGAACTGTTTGTTACAGAGCGGACAGATGTGGGTGGCACGTGAGGGACGAGACACGGGTTTCACTGAGAGAGAGAGAGAGAGGAGGGGGCAGTCAGCTCCAGACACGGACCCCAAATTAACAGAGCAGGCAGCGAGGCAAACGCCACCTGGAGGCTCTCCTCTCTTCACCCCTTCTCACCAGGTAAAGGTTCCTCATTTAGAGCCGCGGTGTCCACCGTCGAAGGGGGCGTGGCTATGTGCTCCGTAGGCGGGTTTTGCACCGATCCCGTTAGATCTGGGAGGAGATCTGATTGGAGAGTTGTCTCTGCTTGGGTTTGGGTAGGTGGTGTCTTAAAAAGGCCAAAAGAATCACTTAAAAAAACTCTGCACCCTCGGACCTGTTCCGTTTCTCCATGCACACTCACTGCACGTTGTGATTTCCTTTTAACTATACGGGTCTCACCTTAAGATCATTTTGTCAGTAATTTACTCATTTGAACATGCCATTTAGACAAAACCGACCTCCAGAAATAACACTGGACGTGAGTTTTTATTTTGACATGGCTCATATTCGTATACTTCAATAAAACGCAGCGTCGGCTCACGATATTCATGCAAATGGTCTAAAATACGTCCATGTTAACTGGGCTTATTGACAAAAATGGCATGCGATTTTCCACAACTCACCTGAAATAAAAAATTACTCCAAGCCGCATCCATTTTGAACTGTAGTGAGAGTAATAGTTACCAAAAATATGTTTGCATATATTATACTTTAACAAACCCGTGGTTTGTCCGTCTTCGTAATATAGTCCTTAGTAAGGGCTCATAACTTCAAGATGCTGACGGAATAAAAATATCATTTCGTCCAAGAGGATAACGTATTAAAATAATAGTAAAATGAACAGCAAAAGCGACTTCACCAGAATATTATCCTAACCGCTGTTTTCTGTCAGCAGCCGCTTGCTAGCTAATATTATTGTCACCGATTTTCATTCATATCCACTTAGAATATTTCCCCCTATAATTTTCCTTTGAAAGTCCACATTATTAGTTTTACTTTGCTAACCATAACCATTCGCCCGTCTGCCTAATAACAACCAGCAATTGATATAGGCTGGTTAGGTACAAGACATTTTGTACTTAACTTTTGTAAGCCGAGCCACACGAAACCCCCGCAAACATTAAATACAACCAAAAACTAAGAGTGCATCATTTTAACTGTCTGGTTACACTTTAGCTAGCTAGCTAGCTACCAACAAAAGGCATAGGCTGTTGTTCATTCAAATCATGCAAAAATGCGATTATTTGTTAAGTGAAAAATATATATTTAAAAGTTACTAAATATAATTAGCCTGTTCCCTTAGAATGCTCTTTTAAAAAATATGTTTGTTTTATTTCAATTTTATATTTTCACCGCCAGGCCGGGCGGGTGTTTATTAAAGCCTCGGTGTTGCGTGAAGTCTTGGCCCCGGCTAAAGCGCTCCCCTCCGGCCACAACCCGTCACTCCGCCTCGGGTGTTCAATTGAGAAGATGTCATCTTTCTTTTTTTTTCCTCTCTCTCCCTCCCTCCCTTTTTCCTTCTTTTCTTTTTTTATCTCTTCTTTTCTCCCCCCTGTTTCTCCCTCACCGCGATGTCCCCCTTGTTTTTAAAGGGAAAGTATTCAGTCCGCTCGCCCCCCCGCCATCCGTCGGCCTCCTTCGCCGTGCGCGCTGCCGTCACCGTCCCGCGGCGCCAGCCCCCTCCCGCCGCGAATTTGGCCGACGGAAATTATCGAAGTGGAACAGCGCCGCAGCTCAACAATAATAACCCATTTTGCAGCTGGTAAAAAAAAAAAAAAAATCCCGGTAACCTGCGCAGCAGCCGAATGACGTGATCGCAAATGGCCATTCCAGCCCGGTCTTTACCAAACAATAAGCAAGTATAGAGTAATGCATTAAATAGGAATTGTACAGGTGTATTTGCAACCCGAACTTTACGCTTCCCCTTCGTGCATACTTCATACAGCCCAAGATCCGGTAATTCTGATAAATATGTCTTTATTATAACAGGATACAGCATTTTCACCTCACAGAATTTCAAAAGCGATCTTCTTAATTTGCACAACAGGCAACCAACGTCAAAATAAATAAATAAAATGATGAAAGCATGCCATTTTTCTCTACCAAGCTTTCTCAAACATTACCCGACAAATTAAGTTCACATATATAATCTCTATAACGGAGCAAGTTTTGTGCATCCATAAAGCACTAAATGGACGAGACTCAGATTGTCACTCCGGACTTAAAGTATAACCAACTAATAATTTATTTCTATTACTTAATTGGCAGATAGTATTTGTAACCTTACTCTTTATAAAATGCATGAAGGGAATGCACTTCGGCTTAAAAAAATCTACAACTGATGATAATGTCAAACGAAAATCACAATTACTATCTCATTAATAAAGTAATAATAACAATAAATCCGTTTAAATACGTGTGTGATTGCGCTTCTAACCTGCAGTGTCGTTATGGGCACCTTTCGTCTTCCGGGTGCATCGTCCCTATCGGCTGTCATCCTGCTAAATCCCGCTTTCCAATTTAATCAGCGCCATCACCTAAATTTCACTGCGCCGCCAAAACGTCCCGTTGCTGCCGCTGTCAGTCTGTAAGTGCGTGGCTTTCTTATGAAGTGCATACCGCAGCTAATCGTTACAACTTACATACCACTTGAACAGATACTACCATTTTTTTCTCCAGTAAAAACTGTCAATATAATAAACATAAATACGTGTGAGCTGCTGCATTATAAACAAAGACCATAAAAAGCCTAATAGTTTTGTTGTTTTTTCACAGCCTTGTGTAAAAGGTCCCTACATTTGTTGTAAAATTCACTTTTCATGTTCACTATCCACCATTTTTATTCTCAAGGTGCTGCCAGACTCCATCCCCAGCATGCACCTCATTCCAGCTTCTGTCTGTCTGTCTCTCTGCCTGCCTGTCTGTCTGTCTGTCTCTCTGCCTGTCTGTCTGTCTGTCTCTCTCTCTCTCTCAGTTATTCTTTCTCCTTTCCACCTCTCTCTCTGCGAGGTCGATGGCGGCCATGTTCCTGGAGGCGGTAACCAGGTGAAGCAGGCTGATCCCGGACTTCAGCACCGACACGACGCCGCAGACGCCCAGCAGCCACAGGAACCACGCTGTGGAACAGGGGGGGGGCAGAGTCACAAGCGGCACCCCGTGGCGCACGGCATCGGGGAGGGGGAGATAGACAGGGAGAGAGAGAGGGAGGGAGAGAGAGAAGCAGAAGATGAGAAGGAGATGCAGAGAGATGGAAGGATAAAGACTTAGGGGGAGATGGTAGGAAGAAATGAGAAAAGCCAAGGGGAAGGGAGAGAGAGACAGACGGAGGGACAGAAAGGATGGAGAGAGGCAGAAGGAATCGGTAGAGAGGGGGGCAGCCGGTGAGGAGTGAGGGGGAGCAGCTCACCCTGCGGCTCCTCCAGGAGGTGCAGGATGTACAGGAGGCAGTAGAAGAGCTCGTTCCCCATGCACATGAAGAACAGCACCGGCTGGGGGGGAGAGATAGTCAGCACAAGAGCAGCATCATCCCCCTGGCGCGCGCGTGTGTGTGTGTGTGTGTGTGTGTGCCTGTCACTCTTACCCGAGAGGTGTAGTACAGGCGCAGAACAGGGTTCCCAGACAGATCAATGGTCTTGTGGCTGGATGCTCCCTTCATGATGGAGCTAAGGAGGGCGAGAGAATGTTCCTCAGCAGCAAACGATGAAATAAAGCAAAGCGGCAGCGAGTGGATGGGAGGACGCCCTCAAAGGCAGGAGATAAGCAGACACAGCTCTCACACTGCACGCTTACAGAGTATCGGGGGGGGGCCCTACCTGTGCAGATGCAGCCAGTGACTGGCCACATCCAGGCTCATGCTGAGCTGAAAGAGGAAGGTGCAGGAGGGGTAGAGCAGCGCCAGGTTCACCAGCAGGCACATCGTGGCACAGCGGTCTGTCAGCATGTCCAGCATGGCCCCGAATTTGGTACCTGTGCCAGGGCACGCATGACCCAGGGAGAGAGGAAGTACTGGCATATAAGCAGCAGGGCATGACCGCAACCGGCCAGCACACTGTCCAGCACCTACCTTGGTTGAGAGCTCTGGCAGCATGGCCATCGAAAGCGTCCAGCAAGGCGCTGAGCAGGTAGAAGAACATCGCCGGCATCGGGAAGGAGGGCATGAGGTAGAAAGCCAGGAGGGCGAGTGCGATCCGGGCATAGCCTAGGGGAAGGAGCAGGCGCGGGGCAGAACGCTGACATTTCCCAGCACGGTCCCCATTCAGGGAACCTCAGTGTTTACATCCTACCCGTAATACCCGACACGTCAAACAAGCATAACCCTAGCCTGGATCGCCAAAGGCAGCACCGTGAAGCTACAGCACGTAACAATATAACATCTGTAAGCTTCTCCGCTTGGCGAGGTTACTGGACAAACCTTTTTTTTTAAATGGGTCGCGATCACTGTGTGGCGCAAAACGTATCGACTCACCGATCAAATTGGGGACAAACAAAAATATATTTTCCTCCGTCATTATAGCAGTGGTTTTAAGTTTATCTAATACTTTCCGCCTCCTACTATTTCCTCCGTAACACTAAAATGCTGTGCCCCCTTCGCCGCTCTAGCGCGAAATCAGGCTAGCTTCCGGAGCGCTGCCGACGTCAGTACGCCATCCCTTTAACGGGCCCAGATTTCGCCGGCCTCCATTTTGAAAAGAGAGAGGACTAAATACGCCTTTAAATCTGTAGTCCGGACGGAGAACTCTCGCGATATTTGCCTTCACACGAAAGCCCGTCCTTCATCTAAATCAGGGGCAGGCAATCTTATCCAGAAAGGCCCGCTGTGTGTGCGGGTTTTCGCTTCAACTCCTTAATTAGACTCCTGAATTAGACTGGTTGGCTGAAGAATTCTCAAGCCTGGGAACAGCTGACCTAAAAGTTATCCCAAAAACCTGCATTCACACTGGCCCTTTGAGGATATGATTACCTACTCCTGGTCATAATCACAGTATCTTAACCATAATAGTAATGGAACGTTGCTTATGAGTTTATGCAGTAGATCATTAAAGCAGCTACTGGAAATGTTTAGGTTCTCAGTTTAAAAACAATGCTATTTTTTTCCTTAAACACATTCACGGTCCCCGATGTGTTACCATGATAGTGTGTGTTGCCTCATAATGACAGAAAAATAAGACTTAATGAACACACAGAAAATATGAATTGTTTAAAATCTTTTTATTTTTGTTAAAATTGTTTAGTTAATTTCTGTACAATGAATTCTGTAAAGAAGCCCTTCCCTGTGACTGCAAATACCTTTGCTGTAAGGCTGTCAGTGGCCTGAGCACTAAGCCTGTGCAGCAAAGCCTTTTCATCTGGCCTTCGGGGCTGCTGCAGTCTCATTGGTTGCAGTGTCTACGCAAAATAATGGAAAATCCTTTAAAATCCATCCATAACTTGGAACCAGAAACCAACCCCTAAGCTAGACAATACCAGACTCCCATTCAGCAATGCAATTACATCCACACACAAAAGTAGAGCCAGAGAACACTGCACCCTAAGCACCGCCGAAATGGCATTACGGGTGCAGCACTTTGACAGCTTGTGGCACAGAACACCAAGCTTGATTTGGCCGACTCACAATATCCTCTGTTCTTTCAGGAACACACGGTTGGTTGGGCGTTTAGTGGCACAATATGTACTTATCAGTCCAGTTTTTCCCCAGTGCAGTGCACAAAAGAGATCCTGCTTAACTGCTCAAAATAAAAATTGAATTCCCACATCCCCTTTGTTTTAGTGTTTAAAAAAAAAAAAAGCCAGTACATGTATGAGTACAGTACGATATGACTGAAAACCTGCTGGTTTGCACTGGTGACACTAATGTACTCTATAAATATATATATATACACAGCTAAAATTTTAAACTGTCCTGTACACAATTAATACTGCCGCTAATGTACTACAACCCTGACAATTCACTGTCCAAAAAATCCTACCTTTAGGCTTTGTGGGGAATTCTGGGTTAGGTAGTCCTTTATTAAAAAAAAAAAAAAATAGGTCTATCACAGTAACATCTCTCACACTCCCCACCTAGTGGTCAACGTTGGCAATAACTTTAAAAAATACACAAAAAACTGAATTAGTGCACAAATGTTTCAACAACTCCAGTAGTAGTAATAATAATAGTAGTAGTAATACTTACTGAAAAAACTCCCCCCTCCAAAATTTTCAATACTATAATTAACATCAAATTTATTAATATTACTGTATAAAAGTGTTCAGTTAGTGCTTTATATACATATAAGTACAATATAAATCAAAAGTGTGGGACAGCGAACAATGTTTACTGTCAATAAACCTTTGACAAGTATTATATTTATATATATAACATGTACTGTTATGTATACAAATGCTGTCTGTACATTACTTTCATGCATTGAAATGTGAGCCCCATACACACACATCATATTTACATACTCAGTATGCTTGTTATGGAATGATGGGAGCTGTTCTTTTCACATTTTTACACATGCCCAGTGCCTTGTGAGGGCAGGAACGGGCCAGGTTTCTGTCCAAGCAGCATGTTCTCGCAACCTTTATGCGAAATGCATTTATTGCTTGGCCTGTGTGACACCATTCCATGCATTCCCTTTAAGAGACCTTAAAGGCAGTGGGGAAGTTGTAGTGAATGTTTTGAGCCACCAGATGGCAGTGAAGCATTTGTAAAAGTTAAAACCCTTTAATAACAGCTTATTTCCATGTTTGTCCCAACCTTACCCTATACCTGTCCTACCTACTTGTCTCTGGTTCAAATTAACTATTATTACTATTAATAATAGTCAGGTTCATGTGTGATTCATCTGGAAGTCAGTATTTACACTGTGATCCTAGCTTTCCACCCCTTCCACCTCTGAAGGCCCTTTTCACTGACTCTCACAATTTAGCACCAGTCTCCATCTCGTCCTCTCTGTAAACAACATTGTAACTAAACTATGTCCCCTGCTCTTCACTGAGAGCCCATGTCAGATTCGGGGACAGTGTTGGCCTACGGTCATCCTGCCGCCCTTGCGCCTAAGCCCAGCACCTCCAGCCCGCACCCCACACCCCCTTTATGAGTAGGAGAGGTGGGAGCCGTTGGATATGTGGGAGGTGACTGAGGTGCTCCGGCTCAGCCCACCCTCACCAGCCGCCGCCCCACCAGCTCCGCTTCCGGACGCGGTTCTCCGCAGGGGCTGCGGGCTGTTCCTCAGGGCCATCAGACTAGGGCCCCTCACAACCAGTCCCCCTCCTCCACTGCCACCATAACCTCCCCCCTGGGAAGAGGAGGAGGAGGAGGAAGATGGGGGAGAGGAGGAGGACAGAGATATGGGGGGGGGAGGTGGGGGCGGGGGCAGAAGCGCCAGGGACTGGGAGGACGAGTGGGAGGACAGGTGCCGGGAGTGGGCGTGGCCATGGGCCAGGTGGCCACTCCCAGCCGCCCACTCGCGCTCCCGCTCCCGGTACAGGTGTGGGGTGCTCTGGTGATGGTGGTGCTGGGGTAGGTGATGGTGGTGTCGGTGGGATGCCGAGGAGGAAGAGGAGGAGGATGAAGACGACGATAGCGGAGCCCCGTCGCGGCCCCCGTGCCCGTGCGAGGACGCCGACAAGGCCACCATCCCACCTGCCTCCATGCAGCTGTTCTGACTGCGCCAAGAGGCCGGCGCCCCGGAGTTCTGGGGATGCACCCCGTGGGTCCAGTGGCTTCCGGAGCGGGGCACGGGCCGGGAGGGCCAGCCCCCCGAGGTGGGCGCGGGCGGGTTGGGGTAGCCCTGGCTGAAGGCTTCAGCGGGAATGCCGGTCAGCGCCATGTTGCTGAAACCCAGCCTCATGCTCTCCGAGTCGAAGGCCTCGATCTCGCGGGCCTGACGCTCCAGCAGCGCCCGGATCCGCTCCGAACGCTCGTTCTGCAGGGACACCATCTCCTCCTCGATCTGGCATGAGTCGGGAGAGAGCACAACGCCAATCATGCAAAGATCACCCCTCACACTGGTCTACAAAGATTTGGTCACTGTGCAACATTTGTACTTTTTTGTACTGATTTCAAACATGCACTCAGAATTTCTGAATATCGTTATCGACAGATCGATAATTCTTGAGTGACATTTTCAGGCTATACTTTTACTCTCTATTTTACTCTCTTTTCTATTAAAAAAATGGGTATACTAAAATTTAGTTTAAGAAAAAATAAATTTCTATAAACATTTTTAGGACTTCACAGTACTGCAAGTCTGTTTTGCCAGAGATAACAGGCTGTGACACGTTTGCATATGTTGAGACAGATTCCCACTCTCTCTCTGATATGGAAAAGCATTATGAAGGCAAGCAGAGTGCCAGTCTGCCTGCTGACTTCTGCGGGACCCTTCAGAGGAATGTTCCTGAAGCCAAACCCACTTTTTAGACGAGTCACTGCCACCATGCACATATACCGTCAATATATGCAAAGCTTATGGAATGGAAGGAAATATGGAAAGCTTAACTGTGCATCTCTCAAGATCCTTGACCGATAAGGACATTTCAGTAAGATATTTGAATTCAGCACAAAAAAATATTGACTACTTTGACAGGTGTGACAAGGTACAAATGTGTCTCGTAGTGTTATTGTTTCCGTAGCCGCGTGCTGGGTTTGGCGGCTGGCAGACGCACCCTCTGCTCCAGCAGCGCCCGGCGGATGGACACCCGCTGCTCCAGCTCCTTCACCTCCCGCTCGTGCTGCGAGTCCGTCTGCATCTTGATCTTGCTCTGATAGGCGTTCAGCAGTTCCAGCTCCTGCTGCAGCTGCATCCTCAGTGCCTGGCACTCGTCCTCCTGCGTCTCGTCCAACCGCAACTGCAGGGAGAAGAGGAGGGCGGGGAGCGTAGGATCAGCACGAGGGGGGGAGGAGGGGTGGCCGGGAGCATGCTGCTGGCAGCCCGCTTCACGGCCTCACCGTCTGGCTACCTTAGGCGGTCCGCAGACCGCGCCTCACTTAGCTCCTGCCTGACCACGGGCCCGGGTCAGCCTGGCACTTAGTGGGCGGCCCCCAGTGCGGGGGCGGCCCCCAGAGCAGGGGGGGGGGGCCCATCTCTGCCTCTCTTCGTGTCTGTGTGCTGGGAGGGGGGTCGCTTGCCTTACTCACAGCCTGTGTGGACAGCATGTCGTTGATGGAGTGGTCGTACTGCTCGGCCAGGATGGCCAGCTTGCGCGTCTGCTCCTCCTTCAGCCGCTTGAGGACGGCCTTGTGCTCCGACTTGGGCGTGCTTTCCAGCAGGTGGTTCCTCAGTGCCTTGTACTGCCGCGTCTGGATCTTACAGGTGTCCTGGAACTGCCGCTTGATCTGCAGCTCTTTGGACTGCGGGGGGGGGGGGACAGTGGGTGTCTTGGTGACACTGGACACTCCCTGGCCCCGCCCACCCCCTGGCCCCACCCCCCCACCCCCAGGCCCCGCCCACCCCACCGCTCACCTTGAGGCTCTTGGGCTGCTGCCGCACCTCCATGACGTGCTTCCTGCGCAGCTCGCGCTCCCGTCGCTTGTTGTACTCCATCTGGTTGGTCAGCTCCGTCTGGTGCTGCACGCGGATCAGTTCCGCCCGCATCCGCTGGATGGCGCCCAGCTGCCGGAACTCCAGCTCCTGCATGGACTCGTGGTGCCGCAGCAGCATGGCGTGCTCCAGGTCCTTCTGCGTCTGACGCTTGTTCAGCTCCTGCGGTGGCGGGGGGATTTGGGACATCTGAGCGGCTGGCCGGACCCGTGGCTTCAGGACGTCCCGCGGACTGTAGGGGGCACTCACCTCGCGCACCAGGTCCTGCTCCACGTTGTGCCGGGCGATCAGCACGCGCCTCTTGAAGCGACGGCACTCCAGCTCCAGATACTGACGCTGCCGCCTCAGCAGGTTGGCCTCCTCCTCGGCCTGGAAGTGCTGGAAGTTCTCCTTCTGTTTGGAGAGCCACTCCTGCTTCTCTTTTTTGGGCGTAGACTGGTTCTCGTTCAGTTCCTGGGGAGACGGGGAGGGGGGTGAGTCAGGGGGCTGCTGGGGTGCCCTGCCTATGTGCGGGTGCTCCTGAGCCAGCGGCCGCACCTCCTTCAGCTGCTCCTTGCGCAGCTTGTACTCCCGTTTCTGTGACTCCAGGAAGCTACTGTGCTCTTTCTTCTGCTGGCTTTGGATGTGCTGCTGGAACTTTTTCTCATCACTTGCAAAGGTCTTGGCCTGCAGACATGGGATGGAGAGGGGCATGGGGGGCACAGGGGACACAGTCAGAGGAACAGAGATTACACAGGATTGCCAAGGGGAAGACGGGGGGGGGGGAGAGAAGAGACAGCAGTGTTAATGCATCATTCCCTTGCTGAAGACAATGTAGTAATAACAGAACCAAGGTCCATCAAACCATGGAGGACAGTGTGTAGGAGTGACCAGGGCTACAGTGCAGGACACTGAGGTCAGTGCGTTGGAGAGAGAGGAGCTACAGTGCAGGACACTGAGGTCAATGCGTTGGAGAGAGAAGAGCTACAGCACAGGACACAGAGGTCAGTGTGTAAGAGAGAGGAGCTACAGCACAGGACACAGAGGTCAATGCGTAGGAGAGAGAGGAGCTACAGCACAGGACACTGAGGTCAGTGCATAGTAGAGAGAGGAGCTACAGCACAGGACACTGAGGTCAGTGCGTAGGAGAAAGGAGCTACAGCACAGGACACTGAGGTCAGTGCGTAGGAGAAAGGAGCTACAGCACAGGACACTGAGGTCAGTGCGT
>JAODKM010000043.1:4136206-4148029 GCA_026780845.1 Petrocephalus sullivani
GGGTGTCCATGCAGGAGTGTCTCAGAGGGAGGGGGTGGCGTGAGGTGGGATACTGAGCTGTAATTACACGGTCAGCAGAGTGAAGCACAATATGGCCATTTTCATAACAGCATATTTTATGCCTCTAGAAGTGAAAAAAAAATCATGGTAAATTAAAAGTGTTTCTTCCGGTTAATAAGCAATTACTCCGTCATTAAAGCACTTCTGTACAAACGTCTGGGCTTTTTTGGTGATGGTTTTTTGGAAACATGGACTCCAATTAATATCAACTGTGAAACGAAAGTATAGTTGTTTTTATTCTATTCAGTCAATGAAGCATTTCCATGTGTGCTTATCTGAGACCAATTCAAGCACAAGAGACAAATTAGAGTGAATCCTGCACTCAAAAAAAAACAATGGAAAAAATAAAAGATAATTAAGTTAAATTGGTTATAAAAACAACAAGGTACTGAAAACATTTTAATGGAGACCCACCGATCATCGTCCTCATCCAGCGCCATCCTCTCAAAGTGGAGGTGGAGCCTATGCCCCTCCCTGGCTTCAATCAGCCAATGACAGCTCAGGTTGTTGGTGGCGCTATGGTTACTGGCAGAGGGAGGTGCAGGGGAGAGGATTCGGCCCACGGTGGCATTTCTGATCCATCCTCCGCATGACACAGCTGGGGCAGGGATGGACTGGTCAATAATGTAATACTTGTGTTTTAGCATAGGAAAGGTTGTGTTATAATTTATCATCAGGCAAAAATATATACGGATTCAAAAACGAACTGCAGAATTTTTGAGTGCAGATAAGGTTTATACCCTTGGAACAGATTACAGCCACTTGGTTGAACAAAACCATGGCAACATAGCATCACGGGAAAGGGTGAGAAAGAAGGAGGAAGAGGAGGAGCAGGAGGAGAGCCACTAACCAACACACTGCGGCTCGGCGGAGCTCCAGTGAGGCCGGGTGGAGTTTAGGCAGGTGGCCACTTCATGACCTCTGACCTGGAAGCCAGGGTCACAGTGGAAGTGGGCCTGGCCTCCAGGATGAAGGTCTGTTACTGTTACTCCGCCTCCCTCAGGGGAACGAGGGAATGAACAGGACAGGAGGAAAGCTAAGATTGTGGGGGGGGGGGAAAAGAGATTTCATTCTGTTTGATACTGCAGAATCATACGCTGCAAATGCAAAGAGTGCCTGGTTCTCCATACTAGACAGACATGTTAGGCCTGGGCTCTGCTTGTGGACGGATGTGACATAACAGAGCTACAGGAGATACACTCTTACCTGGCCAACAATTGTTACTCCCTAAAAAGATGTGAATCCATGATATGCGTTCTCTCTCAGGTGTAAATAGCTCTCTAGACAAGTTTATATCTCCAATAAGGCCAGGTGGAGTGGTAAGGAGGAGGCAGAAGTGATCATCCCCTAGGCAGAAACACTAATGGAATGCACATCTTGCGCAAAAGGATAGCAGTACCTTGGTAATGTAGGCTGAAGACACCATGGTTGGCTGGCTGGAGGCTGCGGTAGTAAACTTGCACCTGATTGGTTGAGCTGCGTATCACCTGACCCTCGCTCATCAGTGTCTCATTGGCCAGGAGCTCCGGACCATCACCACCCAGTCCAAGTATGGTCAGTGATTCCTCTTTGGAGAGATTCACCTTCTTCACCTTAGGGCAGAAGACAGCGGAGTCTAAGCACCGACAAAGCACTGACCTGGCAGTACTGCGGACCCCAGGCTGGTCAGGCCAAACCGCCGTACCTGGATCTCCACCCCGTAGCCGCGATAGACGGTGATGGTGTACGTGCATTCCAAGGGGGCGTACACGGGAGAGGAAGAAGACTGCATGTCTGGAGACTCCACAATTCCCTCCATCTCTGACAGACTGGCATTGCACTGCACTGAGGAAGGAAAATAAGGGCATGTGGTAGGTTGTGGGTCAAGGGTAGATCAGAGACGAGCTGAAGCTGAGGGAAATGAGCCTGAATTATGTCACAGAAGTACACAGTAAAAGCACCCTGCCTAAGGTCACCTCTGGCCCAGATGCTAAATGTCAGAGAAACCTGAACAGCGTGTACCAGGCATGTGCACTGTTGTTATGGTTGTCGTGGTAATTAGAGTTGTCGTGGTTTCCTCCTCCGAGGGAGAAGATGTCACAGCACTCCACGCTCGGGGCTGGCCGGCCGACGACGTAGCGGCTGTGGTGAGAACTCCCGGTGACATCATGGTGGATGAGGGCCCCGATTGGTGAACGGGAGGCACAGCTTGCGTGGGATTGGTGGTTGTTCCTGAAAGGTTTTAAAGGGAAGGCGATGCCATGCTAAGTTTAACCGAGCCAATACAGAGGAGATTATAAGTGAAAACATGGCCCTGACTCTCACCGGCAGAGCTCAGGGTTCGCCCAAGATGCTCTTTGCTGAGAAGAGCTGCATGGATGAGGTCCCCAAGCGACTGCGGAGTCGACGTTGGCTGTCGAGGAGGCCATCTCCGCGAGGGGCCAGAGCTTTCGCCAATGACATCATCCCCCGGTTCACCCGGCGCGGCAGTCTGACCTGAGGGTGTGGATGGGGTTAGCTGGGTTAGCCACCTAGCATGGAAAGTGCGACTGCAGCAGACTGAGGCATCGGAAACCAGCAGATATACACAGGCTAATTACCTGAGGACAGGTGGAGTAGGGTGACAGACAGTGTCACAGCAAGAACTGTGGACACCATGGTTGAAGGTGAGAGAGACTGCTACCTAGGGGAGCAGAGAAGATGATGTAAGGGGGCGAGCAAGGAGACAGATGAGAGACACACGGTGGGGGGGTGAATCCTGAAACAGGAAAACAGAAAATATATATGACCTCCGTCGCAAATTCAGCTGAAGTGATTAACAGCAGGCAGGCTCCTGCCTCAGTTTCACACTTTGCTCTTACATGTATATTAAAGACTAAGAGGTAGCGGCACGGCTGCCCCCCTGCCCCCCCTGCCCCCTGTCTAATGACTTTAACGTACGAGTCACCGAAGAACTACGTTAAAACGAAAAGAATGTATGACGTTCTCCCGCAGCATTACACCTGTTTGGCTCTTTGTACACGAACGCGACAAACTGTTACGATAATGCCGATGACTTACGAACATAACAGTAATACTAGTTATAATGATATAGTGTCAAAGGACACGGCAGCAAAGGCAGAGACGGCATTAGAGCAGCATCAGCACCCGCATGTACACAAACAGGCCAGCCCTTCATCCATCTATGCCCCGTTCGTCCGCTTTGCGCTTTTCCGTGCCCCCACCAGCTCGCCCCCCCCCCGTACCCACAGAGACATGGCGCCTCAACATAAATACGGTGCAATAATAATAATAATAATAATAATAATGATAATAATAAATGCGACGCGTGCACCGGGCACCCCGTGGCCGCTGATTCGCGCAGTGCCGAGCCCGGAATGACCGTATCCTGCAGGGGGACCGGGGGAGCGGGGCATCGGGCGCCCTTACGTACCTGTACGCGGCACCTACCCCCTCTGCCTCCCCGCCTATTATCCGCCCGTTAGCGGGATTTCGCGTCCTTTAAAGCCGGATGCTTTTTACGGCCACCTTTGCCCCTCGGCTCCGCACTAACACGGGGGGGAGGGGGGGCACCGCGCGTAATTACGGATCCGCGCCGCCTTTGTGCCCTGGAATGCCGTCCGCTTCCGCCGGCCGCCGCACCGATCACGACGCAGCTACAGCGACAGACGCGTCCGCCTCTGACCATCCGCCTCTCCGTGCCGCCGTGTCTCTAGGCCCCGGAGCGCACGGCCAGGTGGGTGGGACGAGTGTGGCTTGCGGCTCCGCTCCGTGTGTGTGCGAGCTCGGGGAATGTGCGTCTCGTACGCGGGGACCGGGGCTCGGCGGCGCCCCCCGGCGGCCGCTCGGGCGCACTGCACCGCGCCGCGCCGCGCTCACCGCCCGCCCGCTCGGCGCGCAGAGCTGTCCGGTGCCGCGGTGCTGAAACGCCGCTCCCCCAGAGGCATGCTGCCAGGGGCGCCGCTCGCCGGCCGTCAGCGCGCAGAATAACGCGAACGGAGACGCGGCTGCCGGGCGGGGGGGGGGGACGGCGCGCGCGTTAGCGCCCCGAAAAAGGAAAAAAAAAGGGGGCCGGGCGCTTCGGGCTTTTCCGTAAGCGGGGGGGGGTGGGGGGCCGGCACTCGGGGCACTCCGGAAACGGCGAATGCGGAACAGATACGTGAGTCGCAGAGGCGCAATCCACACGCAGGCACCGGAAAGCGGAGAACAGTGGTAAGGGTGACATTTTAATCATATGTGTTCATGTGTGCCTGCAACAACAACAACAAGACATGCAAACGGGAGAGCCGGCCAACGCTAAGGAAGGAGGATAAATGGCGTCGCTTTTCAGCCCGTGTGTTCACATGATAACGTCCGTGTCCGTGTGTCTCCAACTCTCTCCATCACTCTCTCGCTCCGTCACGTCTCACGGAACCGACAGTGTCGATCCCTCATGCGCGCATAATTCGCAGGAGCAGATGATGCCTTTGCGGACTTGTTTCGGGAAACAAAATCCGGAAAAGTCAAAAGTAAATGCCCGTATTTTAGTAAATGCCCGTAAGTCAGATAATAAGATTTAGTGGTGTCTGTTGGTAGTTGATCCTGCCTGTTTGATCCCGATCCTGGCATTATTTGGTGTTGTTTGGGGCACTTGCTGATAGCCACTGTGGAGGAATGAAACTGGTATTAAGCAACAATGACAAGTAGAAATGAGGGACGTGATTGCAGAAGGTGTGTGCCGAAGGAGATGCCCATCTCATGATCGGTACAGAATACAGAAACAGTGCATAGTAGAGGAATGATACGGAGGAGTGTTCCTGTCACTGAGGATGTACTTACGTCATGGTTAGCGCTGATATGGGCTGACAGATCAGTTGGTCGTGAATACTGATTACTTTATTTTTTTATTTCCGAGGCAGGAGCACGAATTCTCAAATCGTTCACATTCCCTAATATGTGAGCTGGTGCAAGTCTAAGAAATACACGAGGAAATTGCTAAATGTGTTTAGAATAATTGTTTTTCGGGGGGGCAAAAAATTGGGTGACCGAAACTCCCCTGAATAGTCTCTGTGCTCTTTAAGCAAATTGTGATGATCCCTCAGTCTCTGTGCTTGCTAAGTGAATAATGATGATCCTTCAGTCTCTGTGCTCTCTATGTGAATTGTGACAATGCCTCAGTCTCTGTGCTCTCTATGTGAATTGTGATGCCTCAGTTTCTGTGCTCTCTATGTGAATTATGATGCCTCAGTCTCTGTGCTCTCTATGTGAATTGTGATGATGCCTCAGTCTCTGTGCTCTCTATGTGAATTGTGATGATACCTCAGTCTCTGTGCTCTCTATGTGAATTGTGATGATACCTCAGTCTCTGTGCTCTCTATGTGAATTGTGATGATGCCTCAGTCTCTATGCTCTCTGAGTGAATTGTGATGATCCCTCAGTCTCTGTGCTCTTTGTGTGAATTGTGATGATCCCTCAGTCTCTGTGCTCTCTGTGTGAATTGTGATGATCCCTCAGTCTCTGTGCTCTCTACCTGAATTGTGATGAATTGGCCCTGACTACCTACGTCTCTCCCCCAGCCCACCAGCTCTGCCCTCTGATCCCAGAATGCACTGGACACTGGACTTCCTACCTCTGCCCCCTTGCCCTGAGCTCGGGGCCCAGCCTTTTAGCGGGATACTGTGGACACTGCTGGTGCTCTTTCTCTGGTACTGCTATCGGGTGGGCTCTGACCCCCCTGTGGCAGGCAGGAACCATCCAGGAAAACTGAAGTCCAGCTCCGTTCGCTCCAACCGGACACCACGATCCCCCAGGAGCACGGCTAGTGGCACCAGGGCAGGCAGCCGGGCGGGGGCGTCCAAAGCCTCTGGGACCGGCGGGTCCCCCTGCATCACCAGGGAACTAGGAGAAGAGGAGGAAGAGGAGGAGACTGAGATGGGGCGTCGTCGTGGTTACCTCACACCTGTGCTGAGTCACACACTCTTCCCTGCTCAAGCTCCACCGGCCAGCAAAAAGCTGTATGGCTCCTTGCGGGAGTATGCTAAACGCTACAGCTGGGCAGGCATGGGGAGGATTCACAAAGGACTGAGGGACCAGGCCAGTATCTTACATCTGAGGGTTAACAGGCTAACAGCCGCTAAGAGACGTCTTGATATTTATCTAATAGTGCAATTCTTGGGGTTTAGAGGCTTGGTCTGTCTGTCAGTCTGTATCTGTCTGTCTGTCTGTCTTTGTCTATCAGTCTGTCAGTCTGTCTGTATCTGTCTGTCCGTCTTTGTCTTATCAGTCTGTCTGTCAGTCTGTCTGTATCTGTCTGTCAGTCTGTCTGTCTGTCTGTCTTTGTCTATCTGTCAGTCTGTCTGTCCCTGTCTATCAGTCTGTCTGTATCTGGCTGTCAGTCTTTGTCTATCAGTCTGTCTGTCTTTCTCTGTCAGTCTGTCTGTCGATCAGTCTGTCTTTCTCTGTCAGTCTGTCTGTCCCTGTCTGTCGATCTGTCCGTCTGTCTGTCGATCTGTCCGTCTGTCTGTCCCAGTCTGTCGGTCTGTCCCTGTCTGTTGGTCTGTCTGTCGGTCTGTCCCTGTCTGTCGGTCTGTCAGTCTGTCTGTCCCTGTCTGTCGGTCTGTCTGTCTGCCGATCAGTCTGTCTGTCTTTCTCTGTCAGTCTGTCTGTCGATCTGTCGGTCTGTCTGTCGGTCTGTCTGTCTCTCTCTCATCTTGCCTTTCTTCCTCTCCCTGTCCCGCAGATCCAGCTCAGCGATCGCACGTCTATCCAGAAGCCCCATCTGTTTTATCTCCCCGATGTTCCCAGCATCCCTTTCTATCCGCGTGATGCCCACCGGCACGACATCGAGGTCCTAGAGGCCAACTACCCCATCATCCTCGCCGAGTTCCAGGCAGTGTATCAGCGGGGTGTGGACACCAAGCTGGGCTGGACCTACCTAGGGCCAAAGGTACACGTGTGCCTTCCCGTGTCTCCAATTCCAGTGAAATATGCATGTAAGCATTCCTGTTTAAATGCTTAAATGCTTAGGGGGTTTATCTATAACCTGGGTACAAGGTCGGCAGTCGCACCCCTGTTTGTCAAGCTGTGTATTAGTTCTCCTTCATGAGCATGTAGAGAATAAGAATCTTGGCCAAATATTAGTGCTCTAAAACAGGACAGTACAGCCGTAGGAGTGTGCTTCACAGCAAGTACACACGCTGGCCTTAATATATTCCAGTGACCAGAAGAAATTAAATTATTATGATAGATACAATAAATGTTATAAATATGTCTTTTCTCCTTTTACCACGGGAAAAGGATTATATGCCGGCTGTCAGTATGCTTACAATCCATCTGAGGACCAGCCACTGCTCAAACCAAAAAAACAGACGGACAGGGGTGCGACATTTTCAATCAGCAATAAAATATAAAGAATATAAAAAGAGGTAAAGCATACACCGAGCAGTCCTTCAGCCAAATGTGTGCAGAAATTTACATCCCCCCACCCCCCCCCCCGGACACATGGACTGCTCCAAATGACGCCATCCGAGCGCGAAGAGCAGCGCACAGTGCCGGGATCCGGTCCATCCCGCCACACATCCAAACGCTTAACGCCATTGGCTGCCCCCCCACCCAGGGCCAGGCGGTGTTCCCGCTGTACAGCGCCGGTGTCTGTGTGGCGAAGAACTGCCGCTCCTGCCCCTGCAGCTACCGTGCCCTCCTCTCCCTTCGCACCTTCATCGGCAGCAACTCGCTGGGCGCCGCCGGATTCTGGATCCTGCGGCCCGGCGCTGTGCTGGGGGGGGGCTACGGGCCCACCAACACCCGGCTGCGCTGCCATCTGGGTGAGAAAGAGGGGGGCGTCCACAAATGGTGGGGGGGGGGTGTGAATACAGGAGGACGCAGGCCTGCGTTGCATGGCTGTAGCGGCACAGACTCGTGACACAGTCAGTGATGTGAAAAAGCAGCGGAGAGTAAAGCCTCAGCACTCCCCCCCCCCCAACCCCAGGGCTGCAGACTCCTGCACAGTGTGAGTTAGTGGTCGGCGGGGAGCCCCAGTGCTGGTCAGAGGGACACTGCCTCCTAGTGGACGACTCCTTCCTGCACACTGTCTCACACAATGGTAAGTTACCCGGGTCTCCCATTGTGCTTTGTGGCTCTGGCGGTGCCCTACAGCCCTTTGTTTCTGTTTTTATCTTGGTTTTTTATTTGAGTTTCTTCAGATCAGGCACGATTAAACTTGATACATCATAGAGCATGGCAGTGTAAAAGCTCAAAGTACAAGAAATCAACTGCATGATTAACACAGATTCAGCAACGATCTTCAAAATAGAATCAATGTGAATAATGCCCCGGGACATCTCAGTTTTGCTGTGAAGGTTGAGTGCGATCTTAAAACCGGTTTTTAATACTGTGGAAATGATATTTTTATACATATGTAGCTCAAGTCCATTACTTTGTGCCTCCTGATATCTTCAACTGCAGGTGGAGTGGAAGATGGACCACGAGTGATATTCAGCGTGGACCTGTGGCATCCAAACGTTGCTGCAGCTGAAAGACAAGCCTTGGACTACATATTCTCACCTGAGAAATAAACTACAACTCCCAGAGTGCTCTGTTTTTACTGCCCATTCCTTAATAAAGAGGAAGAGGTATTTTGTGATATACTGTGCTATTACACAAACGTTGTAACCCTTGGGGCAGACAAAAGCCTGCTGTCTGAGGTGTTGTGGACTTTGAGATTCTCGGGGTTTGCAAAGCTTAACTTCAGAATCTGCCTGATATATCTCTGTACAAGACACTATGGACTCTGAATATAGCACCTCCTTAAAACTGTGAAGTAGAACAAGGTGCATTCCTACCTGAGTGAACACATTGTCTGCACCTTTCCTCCTGGTTTTGTGCCTGAAAAGTTTTGATGTAAGTAATTCTGAAATACTGTGACATATTCCCGAGTGCTTGTCTAAATCTGTATTCAAAACATGTCTGCTTTATGTGGTTACATAAATTGTGTAAAAATGTATTTTAACACATCTTATAAAACATATATTCACAGTGAGAATATAAAATGTGTCCACTAATGCATGTGTAGATGTGATGGAATGTTAATACATTGTTGATAAAAAAGGATATTTTTGTGTGTCAAATCTCTGGCTCCAAGTTATATAATTTTTTTCTATGAATAATGGCAGCTGGCCATTTAGAAAGCTACCGTCCAAGGAGAAGACAGTCACAGCCTTCCCACAATCCCACAGTTCAGAGCACAATCACCCAGTCTGGTGTATTCATGTGCCCCTCCTGTTCAAGGCCCCGCAGACCCCATTGAGCCACTGTTGCTCTAGGCCTTACCATGTTGCTAACGCAGGACTGAGATGCTAGCATAGCTTTTCATCCCTAGGTCTTTCTCCCTCTCTGACCCATTGCTGCTTACTAACAAATATATCTTTGACCGCCCCACCTCACATCTTCTTGCAGGTTGCACTCAGACCTAATGATCAGCAATAGCTGGTTTGCCTTCCTGATACATCTAATAAAATCATCACCGTAACATGGTCCAATCCTCGTATCCAGTGGGACTGTTTGCTTTCAACAGGAGCCATGTTTACACAGCTTCTGTCATTTTGGGCATAAACCCATCACTCACTAACCCATATTATGACACACATCTGGGAATCACAACCAGCATAACAATACATACAGAAGACTAAAATCTTATGACTAATGTCTTATGTCTTGCATTGCAGTGCCTCTCTCACTGCCTTATGACTAATGTCTTTTGTCTTGCATTGCAGTGCCTCTCTCACTGCCTTATGACTAATGTCCTGCAACTTGTGTTTCAGTGCCTCTCTCTGTCTTATGACCAATGTCTAATAACTTGCACTGCAGTGACTGTCTTATTAGGGTCAGTTTTGACTTGTATTGCAGCACCTCTCACTGTCTTATGACTTGTGTTGCAGTGTCTCAGTCAGTCTTTTGACTAATGCCTTATGATTTATGTTGCAGTGCCTCTTTCAGTATAACCCAGTAAGTCTGCCATAATCTGTAACTATCCTCTTTTCTAAGGCGAGAAGCCATTTTAATTTGGACTTTGCCTTCAATAACAAATGAAAGGAGAAAGGAGATTGAGGGACAGGCTAGAGAGCTAGGTGGTAACCATAGTTTAAAAAAAATGGTCCAAAATCCAATCTGATTGGCTGATTATTTCCATTACTTTTGGAAAATCCAATCAAAACTGCAAATTATGATTGTGTTGACATGTTCAACCTCAATACAAGTAAGTAAACTTTGCAACAAAGTTTAACTGTGTATATAGGACATATGCAGGGTACATTACCCTAATGCATCTCAAAGTTCCTACATAATAGTGTAATATGTGGCTATAATCATTGTGTGTGAGAAATGTACTTTTCCATAGCACAGACTATGAGGCTGAGGTTCACCAGCACCTTGCTAGGTCCAAATTCTGATACAGGCTGCAGGCCCCACCATGGTCCATGACTGGATGCACAGACACCTGAATACAAGTGACAATCTGGAACACCCACAACCTCAGTGCCCAGGAATCTACACAGAGCAGCTTACGTAACTGACATTTTATTCAGAAATGCTTGATTAAAACGCTGACCGTTGCGCTACGTAGCACATAGATTATATCAAGTGGCCAATTCAGCTGCCCGTACATCAACGTGTTACCGACACGCACCTTACACGCACCTTACACGCACCTGCCCCACTGGCCTGCTGCCTTACTGTAACTGATGGTGTAAAACGGAAAAAAAAAATAATAGGTCAAAATTAAAAGAAAGTTGAGTTATATTTATTCAGAGTCCTTGGCTAAAAACCAAGGAACTTGGAAAAGTCCCAACACAAACATGGTCAGAGAGAGCTGGCATCCAGGCATCTCCACATCAGCCTCACGTCATAAGCCAGCGTGAGAATCAGCCTCACAGGCCAGCAGAATGTGCCTGGAATGTGTGGGAGGTTCTTACTGGTCGTCTTAAATAAATCACTGGCGTTAGTAGCAGCATTTAGCAAACAAGCACGTTTCGATCATCCAGGGTGACAAACGCGTCTCCGGGACCATGTGTGAGTATGGGCGGGTAAAAAATGATGGACAGACATATACAAAGACACACTTAAACGGATATTCAAATCCTGAAAAAGGCATGACAACTTCCTGTGCGAAAGGACTTGGTGATGTGGCACATTCTGATTGGCCGCAGGACGAAGGGCATTTTGTGGGACTCTGAGGTAAAAATAATGACTGAGCAAACAGTCCCAAAACCCCGCCCCCTTCTTCATTTTCTAGTCTTCGCCTGCTTTCATCCCTCTAACCGGTCCCTGGTTACGCATCTGAACGAGAAATGGGGTTTAAAAAGCAGACTGTCAAAGATCTGGTGCACCATCAAAGCATTTCAAATGACATTTCATTTCTTCCAGGACAATCAATTAACTTGATTAAGCCAAACAACATGCATTAAATGACTATGGTGGAGGCAAACTATTGATAGAAAATTACGGGCTGCTAGTACCCAAGCGAAACACAACAAGCACACAAGAGAGGCGAGCGTGAAGGTGCACCTGGTCTAGCTCTCGTCGCGTCTCCTCCTCCATCCTCCTGATGTCCTCCATGGACAGGTCCACCCAGCGATCCAGCCAGCAGAAGAGCTGACGGTGAAAGTTGGTGAAGAGCCGTTTCTCCTGCTGCTCGGCAACAGCGTGGGGGCGGAGGGGGGGGGGGGGGGCTCGCCCTTTTCGGGGGGGAGGGTACCGGCAACGACCACACCTCCCCCCGGGGGTCCTTTGCTTGGGGAGGGATTTTCTCCC
>JAODKM010000043.1:4148129-4160131 GCA_026780845.1 Petrocephalus sullivani
GGGGGGGGGGGGGGCCTGTTCGCGGGCGCCGCGGGGGGGGGGGGGGGGGGGGGGGGGGGGGGGGGGGGACAGGCCGTTACTGGGGTGAAGGTCACTGCCACAGCCAGCACTGCCCCATGGCGACTTTTACCTTGTGAATGAATTTCTCCACCCTTCCCTGGAGCCCCCACCAGCGAAAGTGAACAGTCACCAGCTTGTAGGCTGTCATGAAGGGGCAGTTACTGCCATGCAGTTCCGTCTACGGGGGGGGGGCACAGAGAGGGAGTCTTTGCATACGCAATCTCGTCCCGTCTCGGAGAAGCCCCCAGCTGACAGCAATAAAGGAGGTCAGGAGGACTGGACCCACACAGACCTGGGGGGCAATGCAGGAGCGTCACGTTACCTTCCAGCCCGGACCCAGGGGCCCCCTGCCAGTTTTCTCTGAGTGGAAGATGGCTGGATCCTCGTCAGCCTTGTAGTCCTGGTTTAGAAATAATGCACAAAACAGGTCACAGACTCCTCGGCACCGTCCTGATGCCACCCAAGTCCAGGACACGGCGAGCAACAAGCACTCGCCCAGTCTGCAGTAGCTCGTCGGACCGCCAGGGGGCGAGCTCACCAGGTCGTCCACCTGCGAGCGGTCCGCGATGTCGATGGGCACCACCTCCGTGTCCTCCCACTCCTCTGGAGATAAGCCATGTGGCTTCAGAGATACAGCGAGAGGAAGTGGGTGTCAGATCAGGGGGGCCCTGGGATGGGGGGGGGACAGGCAGGCGAGCGACCTGCACACTCACATTGTCTGTGGTTCCCATGTCCGCCTTGTGCCAGGTCTCAATCTTAATGAAGAAGTCGTCTTTCATGTATTCATTCTGCAAATATCACCACCATCACCATTACAACAGTCCGCCTGGACATTTTAAGCAGCTCCTCTGAAATAGCTCCAGCTGTGCATATCACTAAAATCTCAAAAAGAAACTTACAGTCACAACTGCGGTCCACGGATTCATAAGGCGGGCAGCATGGGGAAAATAAAAGGGAAACAGAAGCAGCGTTTCGGTTAATGAGGGAGCGGAGGGCAGACTGCGGATGCGGAGAGACGGCCGGCGGGGGTGTGTACTGACTGGTGCGGCAGTACGGATATGCGTTCCAAGCCTTTTCGTGGAAGATTAAGGCTCCCTCGGGGGCAAACATCTGGATGAAACTGGGCACCTTACTGCACAAGCAAGATGCAAGATTGGGAAAACCCCCTAAATACAGACACTCCATTCGCATAGCTAAAATTTTACATTGAAGGTAGCAAAGCGGTGGTGGGCTGGATACGGGGGCCGACCTGTGGATGTGGTAGATCTTGTGCGTGTACTGGCCCTTCTCCCCGTCCTTCTCGTACGGCTCGTTGCGCAGGACCTCGATGCCTTCCCCACCACCCGTGTTGTTCTTGCTGGCTTCGGCCACAGAGTATAGCTGGCCGACCTGATACTGGAGGAGGGGTAAGCGGAGCTCCGGTGATCGGTCCGTAATTAGCGGAGTCCGGTGAAATAAACCGGGGGCTATTAATGGCGATGCGCGGCGGCGGCGGCGCGTCCGCTTACCTCTTCTACGGAGCATGGCAGGAGCACTTGGCTGCAAAAGACAGAAATTCAGACAGGCGATTTCGGCATTATTGTTATTATCATGATCACTAACAGCGACGGCCGGGGGTTTCTGATGGTGACAGTGTTTATCCCGGATTTTGCGCAACAACCGATGGCCACTGGAAGCTTATAAACAGCCGAATATAACGCGGCGGCCCACGGGGGTATTAAGCCGCTTACCGGCCGGCCGGATCGCGGCATCGCGGTGCCGGAGCCGCACCGACACCCAGCGGCACCCCGAGGCTTAACACGGGGCGAGGAGCCGGTAAATACGGCGCAAGCCGCGGGCGCGCCGCTAAGCACGGGTCTGTACTCACTATTCCTTAATGAGCACCATGTCGGACCGGGCAGCTCCAGCGCCGAGATCCGCTCGCCGGAAACACGGAAAGCTGCGCCCTCCCCCAGCGTCACGGAGCGCCGGGCGAGGGGAGGGACGGGGGCCGCGGGACCCGGCGGCGTGGGGCAGGAGGGGGCGGTGGGACCCGGCGCTGCTGTCCGACAGCGCTCCATGAGACTGGCCGTGTCCGATCGCACCGGGGAAAATATCGCAAAGAGCCGCTCCCTTCCAGCGTTTGGCTGCCCTTTCCCTTTGTAATTAACGAAATTAATCACAACGGTAAATAAGTTACATCTACAGCAGCCAAACCCGTCTAGAATTACCCAAGTAATGTGCTTTCTTTCTAACAGTCTGTAAATTTTAATGAAGTACCTTACGTAATGTATGTAAATGCAATTTGGAAGGAAACCAGAACATTAACACTGACATGCCAGGTACTATAAATAATTTATTATTGTGATCATTTTACAATAATGTCCGGGATCAGAGTTTATTTATTTTTAAGATTATACAGTCAAACATTTAGGTGACCAAGGCACTGTACACAATACATTGATACTTTACATATTTACAGGCATTTTCCCCCCAGAACAGGTAGCACACAAACTGCCACACCATCAGAACGGACTTCTTACATGTCGTCTGAACCTGAGCTTATTTGCAGTAGTATTTACAGTCTCCACAAAAACACAGGTCATTTCACATGCCCTCCCTCTATAACTACAGACTATTCTTGCTTTAATATTATTATTCTACAATCTGGGGGGGGGATTACAAATGCAGAATTTACTGTGCAGACTAGTTTACAAACACAAAGACAGCATCTATTAATGTTAGCGGTGGGTAATCCAGGTCCAGAGAGTAAATAGTCCAGGCCGATATTTTGTTTCAACCAACCAGCTGAATATTCTGTGACCATGACTCTTTATGCTCAAATGGTTGGTCGAATCAAAATCTTGGTCTGGACTTTTACTCTTTGAACCCCGACTACCCACCTTTGATTAATGTAATCCGCAATCCGAGAATCCCGCAACAGAGCATGTATTCTACTAAATCACAGAATCTGAAGGGTCTCATTGCTCCAGGAACACGAGTGCATTACACATACATATCAGCCCAACTTACACTGGGGAGGAGGGGTGCGTTTAAAATCACTCATTCACACACAGTGTGTTGCATCGGCAAGTCCTTGGGGGGTGATGGGCTATGAGACCATGGCTGGACCGCTCACTCCCAACCGTTATCCTTGATCATGTGGGACACCTCGATGATGAACTTCCCTTCCTTGTACTTCTGGCTCAGTTCAAAAGCCTGTTCCTGTGAAAGGGATCAGAGTCAAGATGGCCGACAAGCACACAGACACCAGCGACGACCCCAGAAATCATCAGCCCCTCGACCGTCTCAAGGAGAGGCTGCGGTGAAAGAGGAGGGCCGGCGGCTCACATATTTCCACCCCAGAGTAGTGTGGCAGCTCTCGCAGTAAATGTCCGCCACCGCGTGCAGCCCGGTCAGCAGGAGGCGCTCCTCAGCCGGCCCGCAGCCCACGTTCACCCTGAAATCAGAGCCGGCGCAGAGGTGAGGCCACAGAGGCAGCCGGCCAAACAGAACGGCTATGCTGAGCTGCCTCGAGAGGGTAGGGACTCACACAGAGTTGAATAAGTAGGCTCGTCCCTGGCTGCCTTGGAAGGACTAGGAGAAACAAAACAGGAATTCAGTGGTGCAAGCTTTCTGGGGTCCTAGAGCAGTAAAACGAGAAGCCCAGTGCAGGCTACCTTACCTTAGAGAGCAGCTCCTCGTGGCTGGCCAGGTGTGCCCGGCAGTGCGCACAGCTATACTTACGCTCACAGGAGTCCAGGTACGCCTGGAAAGTTTTAGACTTCGACAGCTTCACCATGTCTGAATCTGATTAATAAAAAAAAAATGTATTATTCTTACCGTACATTTTCCAAACACCATATATCCTTTATGGGAATACATCTATACTACAATAATTTAAATGGTACATAATAGGTCATTTCTATTACGAAAATACAAACAAAAACTGCGTTAGGCGCAGCACAGCTTTAAAACACAGGAAACTGACAATGTCGATGCTGCTTAAATCCTGAAATAGAAAAAACACGGATTTGACTCACATAAGAGGCACTGTAAAAACAAAACATAAATAGCAATAACTATTTACAATACATGTTAGCTATATATAATAAACATTATTGAAAAATATACCAACAGAGTTTCGCATGCGACACGAAACAAAATACACCAATCACTGCAGACCACTATAAATCTGGTAAACACAAAGATCACCTCTAATCTGTGCTCTTACCTATAGGCCTAATGTATCGCGAACAGATGAGCGCAGCATGGGGATCGGCGTCTGCCGCATGGGAGGGCACGCCCACATAAAACAGCAGCCACTACAGTATCGGTGGTTTCATATAAACCTCGAAACACATCCAGAATAAGACTCTCATACGGCCGCAGGATTCACAGATCTGCGTCTGCCATGGAGAAAATGACGCGCAGTTTGTTTAAAGCGCGACCTCAATCCGCAGCACTGCAAGTACCCCGAAAAAAACAAACCCGACATCCGCCAATCAGAGGACAGGGTTCCCCGACGCGAGACCAGCCAGCCAATCGTCTACGCAGGTTCGGATTGCGGGTGGAACACGTTTTTTGTTTTTCGTTTTGGCGCTGAGTATAGTGCCCTCTAGGCTCACAGGGCATGCACTACAAGTTTAACGTCCTTAAACTGCCATAATTATGTATACATACACACACTACTAGTCATAAGATTTTGTACCTATTGATATTTTCTACATTTTCATGTCACTCATTATTTATAGAAAATACACTGAATATTCTTTGCTAACAAATACATGTACAGTATGTTCACCATTTGAGTACCTGTATTAGCAAGAAAATGTTATACCTTCCATTTATCAAAGTAACCTCCTCTAGTAGCATTCATTCTACCAGGGACATTAAATACTGCTCTGTAAGCTCATTCCAACACTCCTGGAGCATTGTCCACAGGTGTGATTCACTAGTTGGCTGCTACACCTTGACCTTTCTGTCCAGTTCATCCAAAACTAGCTCTATCAGGTTCAGGTCAGGTGACTGCGGTGGCCAGGCCATGAGTTTCAGCTTCCCTTCTTTCATTTTCAAATAGCTGTGCCAATTTGGAGGCATGTTTGGGGTCATTGTCCTGTTGCACAAAGAATGCCTGACCAACGGGTCTGTTAAGAGCCTGATGGAATGGCATGTCGCTGCAGGACGCTGCGCTGGCCTTTCTGATTCAAAATTCCAGTCACTCTATGCAGATTTCCAACTTTAGAAACAACAAAGCAGCAAAGACAGACATCTGCACGTCAAATCCCTTTACTAATCTATTTGATATATATATATGTTTGGTAAATGCATTGCATTTCATTTGAATAATCCTCTTAATATTGTTAATAGTGTGAATATTTTCCTTCCCGTTCTGTCGCTCAGCACTGTCCCCCACTTTTATACTTGTCCTGTTCCTGTAACTGCTTTGCTACATGATAAAAACAAAAAGAAACAGCAAAGCACCCCTAAAATATTACACTGCCTCCTCCATGCTTAACAGTGGCACTTACACACCGCGGCGACAGTGTAACAGCACCGGAAGCCAGTCTTCTGCTCGTGAGTTTCTGCGTCCCCCTGCAAACCTTTTCCTCGCCTTAGCAACCCTCAAACGTGGCTTTCTGGCTGAAACACAACCCTTTAGCAAGCCCCGCCTCCTTCTGTATTCTGTGTACAGTTGAAGTTGACGTTTTGGCGACATGGCATGCGTTCAACTGTGCTTTGATCTCGGGTGCGCTTAACCTTGTCACGTCAGCCGGTGACTCTTCTGATCTTGTCTTGTGCCTTAAAAGTGGATCGAGGCCTACCAGTCCTCTTCCTGTCCAGATCAGATTTACTTTGCTGGTATCTCTTGATGATATAAGCAACTATGCAGAAAGGAATTTTTAATTTCTTGGCAATTACCCAATAATTATAGCCTGCTCCTCTCAGAGTTGCCTACAGTACCTTTTCTCCTTTGTTAGCTGACATCTGGCACCCATAATCAGATACACAAAATGTCTCACTACTAACCTACAAACAAGCCACCTAATATAATTATAATGTGGATGTCCGGACGAGGGTTAAATATTTAATGAGCTGTTAAGTGACAGCCAGTGGGAGCAAACAGTTAACTCGTGCATTTAAAGCTAAAAAACAACCGTTGACTATGCCATTACCACACAACCAGTTAACATAATGTCAGACATGCAACGTTACACACTCGTTCCGTGTCATGAAGGAAACTTGTTTTATTTGACATATTTTTTCATTTATAGTTGTTCAGTCAACAATGTTCGAGTGCTTTAAAAGAACAAAAATCTGCAGTTTATTAAATAAATGGAAAAGTGGTGCGCAAACTCATTTGACTGGTAGTGTGTGTCCGTATATATTTATATAATATATTATACACACACAATTTTTATATACAATAATTTTTTCTGCTTCTTTGTCAGTGGAATGGCACACCAAATTTTGTTGTACACTACAAAGACAACAAAGGTATTTTATTCTAAATGAAATAAATTTCAAGATGAATTCATTTTATTTGATACATTTGTGACACAAATTCCGACAAGAAAAGGTTTAGCTAGACACCCGTACGTCCAAAGTTTCGAATCACATTCAATGCAGTCACATCCTCTTTCTGACATTGAGATAGGATAACAAATTTTACATAGAATACTTTTATGAAAATAATGAAAAATTATTTATAGTTAACCTGGTTACTTACCTGGAAATGTCCAACCCTCAACATCATCAAACTTACATGTTTCAACAAAAGAAACAGACACTGCAATATTAATGTACAATTACTTCCTAATGGGTTACAGGCCTTGCTTTGGGGCCTGACTGAGATGTGACTATTCGGCTGAGGCTGGAACCAGCGACCTTCACAGGTACAGAGGCATAACATGCTGAAAACTGGGACTTGGCGCCCCCTGGTGTTTGAGGGATGAACGTGCATTCTTTCACTGTCAGCTAAGACAGAAAAGCTATAGGCTGCTGTCTCCTAGCAGGAGAGGGCACTTCAGACTCCTACTCGCTGGCAGGTCTTTTCCTATTGGCTGCAGGGCGGCGTGATCTGCGGATGTGCGCGGAGATAATCCGCCAGGAGCGTGGGGTAATCAGTCATCACTCCTGTTGCTCCGAAAGCAAATGCTTCCTCAATGTCCGTCAGCTCATTACAGACAAAGATGTGCACCTGAGGAGGAAAGGAAAAGCCACGGGGTCAGGGGCTCGACGAAGCCACGCACAGGAAGAACCGACAAAGTCCAGACGCATCAAAAAGGGCACATCAGTCACTGCCGAAGACGGAGAAGGATCCACAGGCCACTGCTCATGCCCATCAAAGTTAGCAAACCCTAACCACGCTGGAGAAAAGTCTCCAATTGTGTCAGACATTACAGAGCATCATCAGAGAGCAAGAGCATGCGTGTGGCCAGGGGTAAGAGGGAATCAGATGGCGCCACGGCGTACCTGAATGCCTCGTTTCACCAGGTGCTTAATCAGACTTTTCCTCATCGTTATCCTGGGTCAAGACAGATCATTATCTGTAGATTTGCTTTCAGTGCAACAGTCTCTGTTAGGTTCAGACATCATGACACATAACGACAGCAGTAATACGCTTAGGTGTGTGGGTTGGGGGGTGCGGAGTAAGCCCACCTCCTGCTCCAAGAGGCCAGTAAAGGGATCTCCATCTCCCCATTTCCCCTGACTTTATTTGAGTATTCCTCCCTGGCTCCCAACCATGGGGATGGGAGCAGGATGGAGGTCAGTAAGATAAGTGGGGTTTTGGCCATTGGGAGCGGGCAGGCTTGATGGGTAGCCAGTATAACTGAGTTTAGACTAGAGCGAGGTGGGTAGGAGTCCTGGCAGATGGGAGAGGTCCATAATAAAGAACAACTCAGCCTTCCCGAGTTCCCTTTCCCACCAGCGGGGGGGGGGGGGGGGCAAAGCTTACTTCTCAATCAAAAAGAGGAAAAATCGGTTCCTCAGAATCGGAGAATCAGGAATGTATGTCCTGTTAAACAAATACAGCAAGGTGGTCTAAATCTGAACAAAATTATGGATAAAAATAAGCAAATATTTCCCAAAGTGCTACATAGGAGACCAGACGCATTTACTTTGGCAAAACGTAAATGCAGAAGCCATTAGTCCTTGACACTCTGTGCTAACTAGCTGTTTGCAGGTTATGGTTTGGGTTAGATGTGTGGAGGTTATAGTTGTGGTTAGGTTTGTGCATTGTAAGGTTATGTTAGGGTTATGGTTGGGGTTAGGTTTGTGCATTGTAAGGTTATGGTTAGGGTTATGGTTGGGGTTAGGTGTGTGCAGAGGCAGGCCTGACTCACCGGTTGAAGACGTGGGGCAGGTATATCTGCAGGAAGCTCTCCCCTAGTGGCAGGAAGGGCAGCAGGCCGGTGTAGTAGAACAGGAGGAGCTGGAAGCATCTTGCCATGGTGAACATGTAGGGCATGGAGGGGTTCTGCAGGGAGGGAACCAGGAGGCTGCTAGAAGCCTGATTAAGCAGAGCCCCCCCCAGACTGTACACTGTACAGTAATAGACAAGCTGCACGTGTAAGGTGCACATTATTGCCCTTCAGACATTATAAATGACATGCGGAGAAATCAGAAGCATGTACATGTACTGTAGTTTGGACAAAACAATCAGCAGAATCCAGGCAGTTTAAACACTGACCATCCCATAAACCAGGTGTCCAACTGGCTAAAAGTGTGTCGCCAGGTCAGAGCTACACTCAAAGGCATCTGCCTCACTGTATGATTGTCCTACTGGGGGGGGGGGGGCAGGAATGAAGGGGATCACCATGGCAACACTGCACCTCCTCCAGTGAACATGACACAGACACAGTAGACAGTGCAATTCCAGTGACTGGAAGCTCTCACCTCTTTGAGGCATTTTTTCATGATGCCGGACTGAACACTGGCCCACACCGTTATGTCCTCTCTACCGTACTGCCGCACAAGTGAGGACACCTGTGGGTGGGATACAGTGTTCTCACAATGTCTAGGAAATACAGATTCACTGAGAGAATGTGGGCGACTAATGAGTGGAATCAAATGGCACCAGGTCTTTCATGGATTTTGAAATGGTCAATAATCGTGTTATTGATAAGGGGGTGGGGTGGGGGGGTGCTACCATCTGGTGGTCAAAACGTGTTTTTTTTTTTTTGACAGTTCAACTTTTAGACAACTGTAGTATTGCGTTTCGGCTGCGGAGTAGTACCATTTGAAATATAGAAACAAAGTAAACTGCTGAGCTGGCGTAATGTAAAAAAATAATGGTGTACATGAAAGTTTTCAACATTAAAATCAAAGTAAACGGATAATTTATGAGTACAGAAAATATTCGATCTTTACGGCCACCTACGGAGTACTTCCGTCACATAACATGTCCAAGTACCTAGGATGACCTCATTTTCGTCTTTTTGGCTACTCTATATCCATAAATTTACCTTCTTGATAAGTTGGTCATTGTCCTCTTTGATCTCAATGTTGATTGGCATTTTCGGAAAACTCCGGAAGACGTCTTCCAACAGGGCAAACTTTCTGTCTGAGCCTGTGCTGAAATACCCTGCAAGGCAGGCGCTGGATTACCGAGTGGGTTGTTCTATTATAGGCCACAAGGGGGCGCGTGCTGAAGAAGACCGCTGCATCCGTCGGCCTACAGTAGCTACCAGTTTTATTGACTTTTTCACATTGGTGTTAATTCACTACAGTGATTTTTCAGCTCAACTATACAAATGTAGCTTTGAGAATCAAATCTGCAAACTGTCAAGTAACAAGTCTATTTCTATATGCATATGCTACTAACCTTCACGAAAGGTGACCTGTAATCTTTCTTTATAGAGAGGCAGATCCTGAAAATAACATATGAATTAATGTCATTTTTAACAACTACTATTTACAACTACAAATTCTGACGAACAGCTGAATGCATTATTTTTAAACTTAGTTCAGTAAGAATGCACAGGGAACTGTACTGATCTGCTGCACCTTGTTTGACACACTAACTTCTAACCTCCAAGTTGACAGATGAGATATTGACATCCACTCCAGTTTGTCGCAGGAGATTCTCATCATGTGACACAATCACATGACCGTCCTTGGTCATGTGACAGTCCATCTCCAGCATATGCGTTCCCGCCTCTTCAGCACTAAAACAGGGCAGGACAAGAGAGGAAAAAATGTGGGGGGTAGAGTGACTTTCCATGCCCACTTGACGTGAGATGAAGGCGATGGCCATTTCACTCACTGCCTAAAGGCTTCCATTGTGCTCTCGATTCTCTCTCCAGAACCTGTCATGCAGTGAAACATGACAAAGCACAGTCAACTGATAACGAACTGCAGGAATGCGAATGAGTGTGCGGCAGGGCGTTGCTGCGGCCCGCAGGAGACACGCGCATTAGGGGGCCTATTCCCTCGGCCATCTTACCCCCCCTGTGAGAAATGTGCGTGCAGTAGAACGCCACGCATTTCTTCTTGTGCAGGATGTGGGGATTCTTCAGCAGGAAGAGAGAAGTGAGAGCATAGCCTCCCATGGCTGGGATTATGTAATACAGGGAGCTGGCCATTACTGTATACCCTATGGGAAAAAGGCATGTATGACCCCGTCAGTGCAGGAACCATAATGATACAGCTAAAGGCTCTCAACGAAAGCCCTCACTCTCAAATCCACATAATGCATCTCTACACAATCTATACAGATGTGTATTTGTGATACGTAAAACCTTTCAAAAGATTAGATGAACTTTGGAATCCATTTAGAACATTCCTAGAAAGTCTACCTTCTGGACCAAAACATATACATGCAGCATCTTCATCCAATCTGCTCCCTTCCTCTCTCCCTGCAGCCCCATCTGCCACTCTCCCCCCAGCTCCAACTCGATGATGTGGACCCCCTCCTGCCCGGACCCCCGTCAATGTGCCATTACAGGAATGTGAGCTGGTACCAGCATTGACAGTAAGTCCGCGTGGCATGAACAGACAGGCCAGAAATGGCACACCCTCCCTTCAGAGCTCGCCCGCACACCCCCACCCTCAGGTAAGGAGGGGGGGCAGGGATGCCATGCCCACTTCCACTCACATGACCACATTTTTTCCTTCATATGTATCTTTATCGGGCAACATGTAGGAAGCAATAAACCATGAAATACAAGCATTTTCTGCCTTTCTTTAAAAGCAGTTAAAGAAAATAAGTCAGGGTGCACGAAGCAACAACAGAATACTTTACAAGCACCCCTGCAAAAAAAACACACGACAATACGTGGACATAAATAGATAAAAACGGACAAGGAAATAATAATCAATGCAAAGAAATGTAAATAGAGACAGACAGAAGACAGACAGACTGCAGGTGAGCGCGGCAGGGACCTGACCGTAGGTAGCCAATCAGCGCTGCCGCTCCGGATGGCTGCAGGCGTCCGTGTGGGGCAGGGCTGATTGGAAGCTGCCTTTATAGAAGTCGCAGCCCAGGGTAGCTCTGTGGGCGTGGAGGGGAGGGGGGAGGTCAGGTTTCACCATTATATTCCGACTTTACATTCTTGCTATTAGCACTTGGCTACGTGACAAGCTGTCAGAACAACTGAAACATGAGAAATTAATGTTTAGAGAAACGGTTATACCACAATAAGTGCTGGATCACTATAGATAAAGTATTGGTGTGAAAAGTGCCCCCCAGCAGCATGTTTGCAGGAGCAGAGGGAGGTGAAGCCTCTCTGTCAGCAGCACAGAGCGTGGCGGCTCTCGCCGATGAATGGGAACGCTGAGGGCTGCACAAAGGCTAGCACGAGGAGCGAGCAGGGCAGGGGGACGGAGTGGACAGAGCAGGATGGGGGATGGGGGAACTGTAGGCGAAGTAGAGGAGCGACGTCACAGGCAAATAGGATGAGTGATGGTGGCGCTGTAGCCGCATTAGAGAAGCGCCTTCACAGCCGAACGTGATGAGC
>JAODKM010000043.1:4160231-4181306 GCA_026780845.1 Petrocephalus sullivani
GGACAGAGCAGGATTGGGGGACAGGATAGGCCAGAACAGGACAGGGGGGACAGAGCAGGATTGGGGGACAGGATAGGACAGGACAGGGACAGAGCCTAAGGAGGACAGAGGGACAGAGCGAGACAGGGGGGCCAAAGCCGGATGGGGGGACAAGGGAGAACAGAGGGAATAGTGAACGCATGGGGCCCAGAGCAGGACAGAGGAGGACAGAAGGCAAGTTTGGGCCAAATAGCCTGAACAGCAGGTGGCTGGAGAGGAACACGAGTGATGATGGATCCAGCCCAGACATGCTTTCTACATGTCCAGGGAGGAGACCAGGGAGCATACACACAAGAAAAACCAGAAGGGGGGGGGCACAGGCCAATGCATACAACCGCTCAATAAATGATGTTATGAAACCTCACAGAACCTGACAGGCAACTCTCAAATCTTCCAGATCACCCACCCGAAAGAGAGGGTTGCAACCAAAGGCAAGAGCTCAGTTGCTTAAGAAAATAAATAAAAACTGAGAATTAAACAAGATTTCCTAGTAACATTTTAATTATGTGTAGTCGTACAAGTATGTCACAGCCATACACCCCATAACATCACTAATCGCTTAGCATCATGCTGGTATTCTCATGTTTTAAAAAGACTGTTCCTTTAAATATGGGGAGAAAAGATGTGACTGATTTTGTCGCATCTGTCAGGAAGAGGAAATGACACACTGTATCAAAAGTCGTAATTACACCCGGAAATAAATTAGGAAAAAAATCACCTCACCAAAGAAATATTAGACACATTAATATTAATATAACCGGGAAAGACTGCAGAGTAATAATGTGTAGTTACACTACAACCGCGGCCCAAAAGCCAGCTTCACCATAGACACGTCTTTTCCCCGAAAGGTGTTTTCATCAACATGGTGTTCCCAATGAGCATGATCTTAATCCATCCAGTGGGGCACCAAGATGCATCAGAGCCGAGTCTAGGAGATGCATCATGACTAGACTTGCCTGTGCCAGTTACCCATCAAGCACTGACAAGCTGTACATTATCCACCTTGTCTCCCTCTGGTTCCCTTCCCCTGGTTCCCAAGTGACAAAAGACACATTTATCCCTCGGCATCAAGCATTGAGGAGAAAAGCAGGAAGGAGCCTCCCCATCCAACATAAAACCCTCCAGAGCAGGATGAGGGGACGAAGTGCAGGTGTGTCAGCGCTCCTGTCGGTAAAGAGCGCCCCCTGGTGGAGCAGGGCCAGCTAAACAGCAAGATCAGGAAGAGAGAATTACAGATGGCTACAGACTGATGGGAAGTGGCCATACCTCAACCACAGGCCCAGGGATGGAGGCGTGTGAGCAAGGAGAGGAACAGGAATAGGAGGAGGAAGAAGACGGCCTGACAGGTAAACACATCCATCACAGAAAAATGCTGTGTTAAGATGTCCATATAAAAACCAAGCATAATGGTAATAGAGGCCACACAGTAGGTAATGCGGTCAGGGGACAGAGGAAGTGTGTTTAAATGTGAGGAAAAAGTCACCAAAGAGGAGCCACGAGACACAGATGGGAATGAAAAACAAGGTCCCAGCAGGGGACCTGAGAATGGCCTTGCCGCTGCACCCCCTGAACACCTCCATCACCCCCCGCCCCATCAGAAACAGCTCCATTGCCCCTCGCCCCATCAGAAACACCTCCATCACCCTCCTGCCCAATCAGAAACACCTCCATCACCCCCCGCCCAATCAGAAACACCTCCATCACCCCCCACCCAAACAGAAACACCTCCATTGCCCCCCGCACCCCGAAAGCTTCCCTACCCTCTTGCTAAATGCTTGCACTCCAGTACAGAACCATCATGCATTTTCTCAAAACAAACTTCAATCTGAAAGAACACAAGCACCCATTTTCCACAGAGAATGAAAGTGAAAAAGAAAGTACTCGAGGATATTGTGAAATAACTGGCAGATTCTCAGAATTCTCTGAACCAACAGCAACACCCTGGAAAAACAGACAGGCTTTCCCACACAGACCATCCAAGCCTGTGCGGACCCCGAGTGGGAGTCATTGCTGTGGGAGGAAGTGGGGGGCAGTGACTTTGTGGGTAGCTCAGCATGGAAAACCATGACACCAATAATATGCTCTCTCTGTAGCAGAGATTCCCTCAGCCAGAGAGGCTTTGCAATACTGGACATCCTCCTCCACTGGGAAAAATCAATAACATTTGGGTAGATGCACGGCTCCGAAAAAGGGCGCTGGAAAGGGAACATCCATAATAAATAAAGACTAACAAAGAGACTGGCCATAATGTGCACAAATCGACAAACAGAGAGTTGCTGAACAGTGCCACTGCTGCCACCTAGAGGCCACAGATACACATCCAGCCTGCTGGCTCTGTGATGGTGTGTGAAAGGCAGCGGTCTCACGATCTCTCCCACTGTGCGCTGGCAGGACATCTGCTGCTCAAACGGGCCGATATTCTTGATGGCCACCCATAGTTGGTTAATACTGGCTAATACACATGAAGAAGCGAGGTCAAGCTGAGAAAACTCACTTCCTTCCAAAACTGGACTCTGTTCTGGCTCGGCTCCGCTGAGCCCCACCCAGGTGTCAAACCTGCATCCTTAACCACCTAGATGCCACCTACAGATCTCATCATTTTACGCATTAAACACGTGGACCGCAACAGACATCAGCTGCCCGGGATTTGCGCCGAGCACGTGCATGCACTGGGCTTCTGTAACGATGATGTGTGATTTTCTGAAAACTACCGAGGTCCCAGGGCCTCGGTTTCGCTCAGTCCCGTCCAAAGTCTGGAGAACCTGCACTACAATAAGAAACTTTGGTTTGGCACTACATATGTTATTATTATTTTCGGTACACCTCTCTGATAATTTGATGCGCTGTACCAAAAAGTCTCCTGTCACCGTGCCATTCATTTTTAAACAACCATCTCCAACTTTATTGAAAAAAAAAACACATTTAAATCAAAATTACGCGCGGACACACCTGCTGCAGAACTACATTACCCACAAGCGCACGCTACCGCTGCACACGCGCTAATGGACTCTTCCCCGGTCCAATCCTAATAATTTAAGTTTACGAGCCTTCCTTGGTGTTTTTAATAAGGCCATTCTACTTTAAGGATTTGTGCATTTTGTATTTGGGCGTTCTGGTGACGCCCATGTCCCTCCCTGGCGCGGGCATGACGTTAATGGAGGCGTAGCCTGTGCACCTTGGCTTCGTTTCCGTAGTGAATGCAAACCAGTAGAGTGTCGGTGGGTGATGATACGGGGCAGCACATCGTGGGCCGGCCCGGTTCGACTAGCCCTTACTGCACTGTTCGCCCTGCGAAGCTCCGCTCACTCGGCTGGAGGCAGGTAACGGCTGGGTAACTACTAACCGGTCAGATCGGAGCCCTTTCAGCGCGGGTAGCTGCGTGTGTTTTGGACGAGGCGTTTAGCTGTGGTGTGTCAGCCGATGCATTGTTTGTGATATATGACACCATTACGTCTGTTCACGTTTCGGTGCAGCTCTTTGACACAGTTCTTGTGCTTGTTGATCTTAAAGATAGGCGCCCATAATTGTACTTCTCGCTTTCCCGGTGGCATACCTGTACCATTCTGTTCATTCTCTCCCATTGTTCGCATCAGCCCTCCTCTCTGGTGTGCCATCTCCTCCGGATCGATCCGTAAGAGCTTCCTGACCGACGCCCCCAGTGACTGCTTCTGGGCGTCTACTCGGGTTTCCATGTCACCCACCCTACACGTCAAATCCAGATGCCTGGTGTATCCTGGCTCAGAGACCTCCAGGTTCCCAGTGCCGGATGACAGAGTGAGGTGGGAGACGGACTGGCCTGAGTACCGGCCGGCTGTCTACACCGCCGCGTCCGTGCTGGCTCAGCCGTCCTGGGCGGACCCAGACGTAGGGTGAGCCCCCCGGGGGACTGGTTACTATTTACGGGGCAGCTGATGGTCAGCCATGGCTGAGCCTGCTTCTCTTGCCACAGATCATTCAGCCCCCAGTTCAACGGCCTGGATGGATCAGTAGAGCGCAAGAGCCACGAGGGAGTGTACAGAGTGCTGGATGGGAAGCCGCTGTAGGTACCCACCCCTGAGCCACGCACGCACAGCGCCACCATGTGGCCGCTCAGTCTGACTTCCTCATTTTCCGCTGCAGAAACCCACATGGCCGCACCGGTTTGGCTGGGAGGGGCTTGCTGGGCCGCTGGGGTCCAAACCATGCGGCAGACCCACTAGTCACCAGGTGGAAGAGGGACGGTGATGGCCAGGCCGCGGTGAACCCGCGCTCCGGCCTCCCGCTTCTGCAGTTTGTCGCCATCATGAGGAAGGACTGCGGGGAATGGGCCATTCCTGGGGTCAGTCTGCCTGTCCTCTGTCACTGCGTGTGGGAGCCAGGGTGTGAATCGCACCAGTGAGAAAGAGCTGGGGTTTTTGCGCCACTCTGAGGTGTGGCTCTCTTCCAGGGGATGGTCGATCCGGGGGAGCTCGTCTCCCTCACCCTGCAACGTGAGTTTTCAGAGGAAGCGCTGAACTCCCTGGAGGCCAGCCCCCAGCAGAGGGCGCTGCTCCGCCAGCGCATCGACGCGCTCTTCCGCTCTCCGGGCCTGCAGGTGGCGGCAGCGAGCCTCCTATCTGTCTTCCATTCCGCATGTGCACGCACATCTGCACTTGTTACATCTCTGTCCCTTCCGTCGCAGGTCTACAAAGGTTACGTCGATGACCCGCGAAACACAGACAATGCTTGGATGGAAACGGTGGCTGTGAACTTTCATGATGAAACAGGTCATTAGATTATATGTACATTTTTTTTGTAATAATGACTGACTTTGGGTCACTGTCATGTCAAAGTGCAGGTTTCTAAAGAAGTTCATGAGAATAGCTATTGTGTTTATAAAGCTGCTTTACCCGTACTCATGAGCGACTGTCATTGTCACCTCTCAGGGGACAGTGTGAGCGAGCTGCCATTACAAGCTGGGGATGATGCAGGTCAGGTGACCTGGATGGACCTTGACTCCACCCTTTCTTACTACGCCAGTCACTCCCATTTCCTGGAGATGGTTGCCAAGGAAAGACAAGCCCACTGGTAACTCTCCAGACACTGTGAAAGTGACAAAGGTCAGAACCGGGGAGACGTGGCAGACTGTGTATGTGTCCACCTCTAGGTAGCGTGACTGTGACCGTGTGTGTGATGGCTATGCTCAAGCTGCCTCCTACTGGCCGCTTTGCAGCATCGGGAAATTTTTTTGCTGATTGGTTAGATGTGATGAATCTCACAGGCATTTAAGCCTTACACCTTCCACCATCATTCCGACCAGATGCAAAACTGATATTGAGATCAACATAACTGGGTATATGTGGATACGTATACAGGCGCCTGTCGAACACGTTTGTGCATGTGCATGTACAGAGTGGACGTCTTGGTTCTGTGTCATGGTTTGTAAACTGCATTGTTACTGTGAACATTCGTCCTACTCAAGATGGTTACCAGTCACAGGATAAAAAGAGGAATAAAACACGCTTAATTTCCTTCACTCTGCTTGTCTGATTCACCATCTTTGGTCTTGGTAGAACATTTTTACATCCATCACAGTTTGTTCAGAAATTCTGCTATTTCATTATAGGGGGAGGGGTCATATTTTTCACAAATATTGTTGGCAGGATAATGGATCATCTCTTGGAAGAATAATCCCTTCCAATAAATTAAAACCTTGCCCAAGGCTCTGTTCACCTCCAAAAGGTAGATCTCAGCTGCTGCAGACTCAAGTAAGGAGTAATAAATACAGTCAGAGGCAGATTAGTGGGAACAAGCGGCCATTTTATTCCGCAACAGAAACACAGAAACATAAAAGACTTGGATGGAAGCACTCTCAAAAAGAGCTGTTAATTTAACTGGACAGTGAACTGAGATTCAGGAGCATGTTAGTGGGTAACGGGAAGCAACTTGTCAGTGATTTGGCTGCCTAGAATGTAAACGGACAGACGGTGCCATAAACTCGCTCCGCAGTTCACAGCGAGCAGAAGTAGTTGTGGATGGGGAAGGAGAGGGCCGCTGAGAGCGTGATGCCAAAGCTGTCTCCCACGCTGGCGGCAGCCATGGCGAATTCCCGCTCCCGGTCTCCGGTCTGGGGGAGGGAGGTGCCATTGAAGCAGAGGTGAGCGCTGACGTCATAACCAATACAGTGGTCCCTCCCCACTTCGCGATTCGACTTTCGCGGCTTCACTCTATCGCGGTTTTTTCAAAAATTGTTCGAGACAGTGAAAATGATACAGCGCACATTCGGTTGTCTGAGACAGTTATATCCTCTTCCTATCCCGGCCATTGACTGGCTCAGCCTCACGCAAGTTTGTGTCTCTCATACGCGCTTCTACATCGCTACGCATCGGAAGCGTCTTTGTTTGCGATTTCTGAGAACTTTTATCTAAGCCCCACGATGGCTCCTAAACGTGCTGCTTCTTCTAAGCCTTCTGCTTCTTCGCATTTTCATAGGTTAGTGCTTCTGTGTAAGAACTGTGCGCGTGTGTGTGTGTGTGTGTGTGTGTGTAATGTACAATAATAATAATAATATATTTGTACCATCTAATATGTCTTATTTTCTCTTATTTTGTCTAATGGGTAATACGAGTATAATGGTGACTAAAGGACTTTGTTTCATGTCTAGAGGGCTCTAGTACTGTTAAAAACCGTATTTAGAATGTCGTAAACAGGTTGTTTTCTATGTTCTAACTATGAAAATATTCGATTTATAAATAAAGAATCCTACTTCGTGGAAATTCACTTTTTGCGGTAGAGTCTGGAATGTATTAAACGCGATAAACAAGGGCCGACTGTACTCCATAGTATTGGTTACTATTGGTTAGTATTGGTATTGATTTATACCGTACCAATACTCCATAACCATCTCCATAGTACGTCTGGTGCTCCAGGGCATCAGTCACAGAGCACCACCCCGCGGCGTGTTTCTAATCTTTCAGTACATGTGACCCACCAATCCATCTTTCATTTTCCACAGAGGAAATAAAAAGCAAGTTTCGCCCACACCACTGAAGCTCATGCGGTGGCCTTCAAGTGAAGGCCGCCTAACCTCTGGCCCCCACGTTATTCGAGTTTTGGGCCCAGCTCACTCGCCTAAGCAACGCTGTGGGGAATCGGTGCCTGCCCGTAAATGTACTCAATGGGAAAGAGGGCCGACACGTTCATGCAAAATCACTCACTAGTTACACGCCTGGTTTTTATAAGTGTTCAATAAAGTGCCCCAAATTAAGCCATTAAGTTTTGTATACGTCCCGGGAGTCAGTGGGGGAGAGAGACACACCCCAAACATTTCACGCTACACACACAACCTTAAGTAGCTGATAAAGTGACTGATGGGGGAGGAGAAAAAAGAGAGACCAACCTCCTTGCTGATGAAATGAAAGGTGTTGACATACGCGGCGCCCCCCAGGAGCCCTTCGTATGCGACGATCACAAAGACGAGGACAGCGCTGGACAGGAAGCGGTAATACACCGCCAGGAAGAGCAGTGCGGCGTTGATGCACTGCCAGGGGAGAGGGAGGTTGGATGCATTGGGAGCACGTGGGGCATTTGGCATGGGAGGAGCCTCCCGGTCTCACCTGCAGCACCGACAGCAGCCACACCCTGCGGATCTTCACGCAGAACAGGGAGGAGCGGGAGATGAAGACGCCGACCTGATAGACAGTCTGGTACCTGCAGCAGAGGTCGGCACTGTGACTACAGGTCCTTTTCGGGGCAATCCGGCAAACGGAGTGCGACGGCCTATTGGTACTGACCAGCGGTACTGCTCAGCATGGGACAGGTAAAAGCCAGGGAAATACAGCAGTTCCAGCTGCAAGAGGAGACAGACGTTTCATCGCGTGCCCCCCCTTCCCGCCCGAGCTCGATAACGCAGACGGCAAACTCACCAGGCCCTGGTTGATGAAATACTCGGCCAAATAGACGACGGTCAGCGGAATAATAAACCGCAGCAAACCCTGCAGGAGACGGGGGCAGAGCTCAAGACACCGAGCTGGGAAAGGGCGGCAACACCAGCATCCCGGAGGGGACTTACTTTCAGGATGCAAATTCTGTCTTTGCAGGTAAGGAGGTCCTGGCTCTCCTCTGCTGTGGAGGGGGGCGGGTAAAGCACAGGTCACATGACGGTTCAGGGCTTTCCAATCCCCCCCACCTCCCGGCAGCCACGCTTACCTGGCACTTCCACATCCCCGAGCTCCTCGCCCTCCTCGCTGCCCACCAGGGGGCGTCTCTCCTGATGGTTTGCGTTCGGCGCAGTTATGCGACACTCTTCCGGTGCACAGTGCCATTGTGGGAATGAGGCGGGAAACACCAGGAGAAAGTAATAGCTGAGGCAAAGATACAGGAAGGACAGAGATCAATATATTACAGGAGCCCCCGGCAGCTGCTCTATGCACCAACATTTTATGCAGGTAGTAGCCCTGAGAAGAGTGGCTCACCTGATCGCCATGACAACGGGGACCACCAGCATCACCAGCAGGGTTTCCCGCGGCGAGAGGCCCGCTTGTGTAAAAGCCGAGTACAGGAACGCCCCTCCCACCCCCGCTCCGCCGGTGCCAGATCCCCAGCCCCCCAGCACAAACCTGACCGGGAAAGTAGGCACTGGCGCGTTAGCGAGAAGCAGGGACCAAGACCGTCAGGAAACTCCACAATTCAAACCCCCAGTTGGAGTGGTGTGGAGGGCAGAATGCAGCAGTGACTGTGAATGTGCAGTAACCTACCTGGGGAAGAAGACGGTGAGGGAGAGGAAGGACAGCTCTCCCAGCCCCGAGCTAATGCTAGCAAACACCACCCCTGCGGGGGACAATGCACGCTTACATGACCACATGAATCTCGCTATAAGTACAATTTGTAGAGCTGCGCTCTATTCCGTGCGCATGCGCCTTAACATCGTATTTTACTGCAGCGTTTGTGTCTGCAGGCACAACTAATGGCAACAGTACCTAATTATTCTACACACTCTATTAGTAAATAATATATAATTTATAATATAATTTATTTCAGGTAAGTTGATCTCCCTTTGTGTTTTATGAATAGAAATTCAGCGCTATGTGATATCGTGATATCATGTACTGAGCATATTAATCATTCAGAAATAAAAAAAAATAACCACGAATTCAGAGAGCGAGAGAGCAACAGTACCCAGAATGCTCATGGCCACACTGAAGGAGAACGACACCAACAGGAAGCTGGCGGTTGCCGTGGCAATACACATCAACACACGGAACCTGTCGGTCGAATTGGAAAGTTAAAGAAAAATATGAGGATTACGGTCAAGGGTGGCGGCCTGAACAATCAGTGGAGCTCAATGTTAAGAATGAAAGCGGTTTACCCGTAAGGGAATTTGTGGATAAAGAAGGGTGCGACTGCTTTGATAAGGAGAGTGGGCAGAATGTCAGCGAGAAGCACCGCCTGCAATGAATAAATCATACGTGAAAATGGATCCCAAAGTGCGGCTGGCTGCAAGCCCAAACGCAATGTCTTTCCAGGGTTTGGGGGCTTTTACCGCAGTGGAAACGGGGTTACAGTCGTAGCTACTGCTGTTGCTGCTGTTATTTCCGCCATCCAGATGGTAGGGATGCATGGCTGTCTGTAAGGCAGGCAGTGAGGAGGAGGGGGTTATAAAACCGTACCACCAGAATAAAGACACGTTTATCAGTCAGCCTTGGAGGATCGTGCCGTAGACACGTACTCATGCGTCATGCATCCTAAGCAAGGCGATATAAGGAAAACAGAGCCTGAGACGTCAGTGAGACACCGTTTCCTAACGCACATCATTGTGGCTATCCCACGTACAGACTGCGAGGCACCATTTCCATAAAACGGCGATTTCCCTGCGAGGGCCCGGCGGAGGTGCATACAGGCTCGGTGCCGTTGGGCTCCTGCTGCCGGAGGATGTCGTGCGCCGCGCTCAGCATCACGACGTAGGCGAAGTTGTTGCAGAGCCCGAGCCACCTGCACAGAAACGAAGGGTGTCAGGGGGTCGCCGAGCCCGATCTGCGGACAAGCGCTCCATACCAACGCCAATACACAATACAATACGAAAACCTCACCCACCAAAACCCCGCTACATTTCTCCAGGACGTCCAGCGACCTTTCAAAGACACAGAAGGTTGTGAAACGTTAAAAAAACAAAGACGGTGACAGCTGACCATTGCATGACAGCAAACCGGGCGCTGACATTACCCGAATGACATGCAGAGACGTGTCAAACCTTACCGTCACCGTCAGAGAGCCCTTCTGTTCTGTCCATGATGGAAAAAGCTTTCATGTACTGACAGTGCACCGCAGCGCTAAATCAAAATCTCCCTAAATACGGGCTAAATACCATACCGCCAGGTAATCACATGCATCGTGGTAGCACTTCCCATTTCTTAGCCTATTCCCGTTTAATGGTTTTTGAAATGTGAAAATGAAAGAATGCCATCCGGTTAGTAAACTCTGATTCTTTGTGGTGTATCTTTGAAATGCGTCCGGGTAAAAAGTGTTGCATTCACAATGTTGGTTCCGCTGGATTTTGTAGCCCACAGGTAAGCGATAAGAACAGGAAATAAAACTATTACAACAGCATCATCGCGTCAAATAATGTCGTATGCTTATTTATAATCATTGCATATAATATATGACACGTTTAGTATATGGAGGGGGGTATATCTGCCAAAACAACATATAAGCAAGGGTACACCATCAATGGGAAAGCACATACCTAAACTGCAAACACCTAGCACCACAAACCTTCATCCCACAAACTGAGAGTTTTGAGTTCACATTTGCACATAATGCCATAAAAACAAGAATTACAAAAAGACAAAACAGAGTGCATGGTGGAAAGAATAATTTATTTTTCCAGTGTACAGTATATGATGTCTTATGTTAAAATACATTCCCACAATGGCTTTTTTGGGCAACGGATGAAGGCACATGCTTTAGGGAATTACATACACTGCAACTGAAATGTCACAACGTTACATTACTGGCAGAAAGCACGCCCACACCCTGGACGCGTTTACAGACACGGACGCGTGGAAGTAGCCGTCCCAAAAAAAATAAAAACAACGTGAAACTGCACATTTGACTCTTTCCCGCTAAACAGGAATAAGAGCTCTCTAGTGACTCCACACAGGGAGGAAACAGAAAGTGGGAATATGGGGGGGGGGGCTGGCTTTGGAAAAGGAGTCGTTAAGTGAGGCGTGGAGGAGTGTGGCGGCTGGACTCGGATGTGGAATGTCCCGGGCTTAGTAGGCGTGGTTGGCCACAAACAAGGACTCTCCTGCTGCGGCACCCTTGTCCCCGGAGGAAACGTACTTCCCGAGAGCAGCCTGGCTGTTATTCTGCAAGACACATCAAAGGGGGGAGGGAGGTAAGGACAAGTAGCAGGAGGAAGGTGAGCCAATCTGTCAGCTGACCCATATTATGTGACCCTGGACACCCATGCTTGAGTGTGACATACCAGGGCCCTCTTGATGTACTCCTCCTGGCAAGCCTTGCCGTTCTCCTTCTTGCCCCCCCAGGCCTTGAGGGCAGAGGCCTGCAGAGCACGGCCATATGAGAAGGTGAGAGCCCAGGGCTTGTGCAGGGGACACTGGTTGATGGCATTCAGATTAATGCTGGCCTCCTCCTCACTCTGACCTCCAGACAGGAAGGTGACGCCTGGAACAGGAAAGATGCATGAAACTGGCTCTGTCTGCTGCATGTTCTGATTCTACAGTTTTTCCTTTTATTCCCCCCCACACACTGTATATCTGTGCGTGTCGATGTGTGAGGGCACATCTTGTGTGTGATTCTCACCAGGAACTGCAGGGGGCACTGTGCGCCGCAGGGCGGTGACGGTCGCCATGGCAATCTCCTGGGAGGTGAACTTCTGAGAGCAGGAGTGTCCAGCCGTCACCATGTTGGGCTTCAGCAGGGTGCCCTCCAAGTAGACATGGTGGTCAGACAGGGCCTTGTAGACCGCAGCCAGGACCTTCTCCGTCACGTACTGGCAGCGCTTCAGGTCGTGGTCACCGTCGGGCAGGATCTCAGGCTCCACGATCGGCACAATGCCATGCTGGCGAGACAATCAAAACATCGGTCACATCAGACTTCAAATCCAAATTGTGCCTATGTAACTGATGGCTCAAATGCTTAAAAATGATTGGGTTTTCTTCCCCCTGCCCCTCCTGACCTGTAGGGGGGCGAGGCACTGGGCTCAAACAACAGCGCGGCTACCAGTCTTTTAGTTTTTCCCCATTTCTTACTCAATTCCAGCTGATTTAATTGTGGGTTTCGGGCTGTGCGTCCCTCCCCTTCACAGCCAGGTTTTGCCTAGCTGCCAACCCATCTGTGACTCACCATCTGGCAGATGCTGGCGTATCTGGCTAGGACGTTGGCGTTCTCTATGATGGCCAGGTTGGACGGTGTGGTGGGGGTAATCTTCAGCACGCAGCGCCACTTGGCAAAGTCGGCGCCGTCCTTCTTGTACTGAGCACACCGCTCGTAAAGTCCATCCAGGCCTAGGAAAGGCCGGGACTTTAACATTAACTTTCTGTACGGCAGCTACTTGCCTTTTCATGCATATCTTTACACTGTTTATCTTGGCCGGGGCCATTTATTCACAATGACTAAGCAGAAATGAAATAATTACGAAAGCACAGAGGAAGTGTGTGCATGTAGATGGTGCCTCTCACCCTGGGTGGTGGTCTCGCCGTTGGTGCCTGCCAGGGGGACCACGCCCTTGTCCACCTTGATTCCCACCACCATGCCCTTCTCTTTGATGAGCTGAGGGAACAGCTTGCCGCTGTCATCTTTCTGGTACAGCGTCTCGTGGAAGAAGATGACCCCGCCGATGCAGGGATTGACGCGCTCGTCGGCGGTGAACAGCAGCTGCCGGTACAGCCTGCGGTTCTCCTCCGTGTTCTCGGCGTTGATGCTCTGGAAGCGCTTGGCGACGCTGCCTGAAAGGGCACACCGATGATGACATCTCTCCTTGAAATGTGCCGAGGACATTAGGGGCTGTAGCACTTAAAACACATTTGCCTGCTGAATCCAGCATGGCCAGGGGGAGGCGCTGTTTCTGGATGCTACTCCAATAAAATCCATTTGAGTGAAGGAATCAAACTCTAAGCCACTTAGAGGAAAATGCACAGACTAGGCAGTGGTAATTAATTCAGTGTTTTTCCTTGTAGAAAAATGTGAGCAGGAAGCATCTCACAGCAGGAAAGACTACCTGGCAGCCAAGTTACTCATAAAAAAAACATTTTCATATTTTTTGTCGTTCTGTTATGGCATCATTAATGAATGGACCCAGGATCAGTATTTAATGGCCTGCTTACCTGTGGATTCATCAGCGGCGAGGATGCCCTTCCCAGGGGCCACGATCCTCTGGGCAATGTCACTGAGCTCCTTCTTCTGCTCAGGGCTCAGGAAGGGATAGGCGTGCGGCATGGTGACCCTGGGGGAGGGAAAGATGCCCCCTTAGCGCCTGTCTGGCCGCACAGCCGCCAGGGCTGCTGTATGACTTCGGGATGACAGGCACTTTCACATACCGAAAAAGGTGATTAACGCGGGACAGTCCCGATTTCGTTCGGCTTACATACTTTAAAAGATTTTTTTAAGAAGCGGTTTAAGTAGTATGATTTTCTTCGCAAGTGTATAAACTGAATTGAATATCGCAATAAATATTTTTTATATTAATCAATATTTTTTATCACTTTTTCTACACAGATTTTTGTGCGTGTCAACTGACGTTGATAATGAACGTGATCCAAATCAGTGGATATGGAAAACACATTATATTTGATCTTAAACGTATTAACGTTTTGCTCTCAGTCTTTATTATACATAAATGTATATATCTGTACATACAGATATTTTTTTAATAAATACGCCCTTGCCCTTGGCATTGCATCAGTATGACCTTGTTATCCTGTTCCGGGAGCTGAAGCTTGAAACCGTTAGCTAAAAGACGAGGAAAAACACTGACACTTCCGAGCGAACCGACATGCTTTCATCAAAGATGCTGCCCTTCAATAAGAAAAGCACTCATGTGTACGAAAAGACGCCGAAACTCACCAATAAACTTGCTGCTCAGAGAGGAACCGTCGAAGTGGCGCCCCGAGGAGAGGAGAGGAAGTGAGACGTAACGCGTTTTAACACCGATATGGAAGACACTCGCATGGAGCCTTAGACCCACGGACGGGAAGTAGGGAGGGGCTTACGGCCGTTTTAAGATTTGATTGATCAGAAACAAGCGGTGTAGGCAGATTGTCCAATCACAGAACAATCTCGCGAATGATGGACGTGAGGTCTACGATTGCCAAAGCAAACGCTGAGGGATGGGTCAGCTTGCGCAAGGGGCGTGGCGAGCAGCGGAGGGCGTAACATTACATATGGAATTAGGAGTACGTGATGCTCAGCACACTTTCCGTACGTGTGACACGACTGTGCATGGTGCGATTCAACGGATGACTGTATCATCTTTTTTTTTTTTCCATTTTATGATTTTCGAGGTAGCATTTGTAAAACGTGATAGGGGCATATTAAAAAATGTATTTTTACAACAATAAATTATATACTTTATTATGCTTTAATATGACCACTTACACCAAAAGAAATTCCTTATTTCAGAATGTATCAAATTCTGATAATTATAATTACAATGTTAAAAAGAGCAAATATAAACTGTCGCTGCCAACACTACAATGTGATTTACAGATTGGTTGTGATGGGTGTGCGTAAAAATGGGAATAAAACTTAAAATAGCTGTTGCTGGAAATTATGTATATGAAATCTGCTAATACTAACTGCTAACACTGCAGTTTGTCACAAGCTAAAAACACTGTCAACTATATGTCCGACAGTTGATATATATGATACACACATATCATATATATATGATGCATGATTGATTATATATATATATATATATATATATATAGAGAGAGAGAGAGAGAGTCACATGTCCATGGGCTTTTGAGTAAGGCCCTTAACCCCCAGCCCCAGGGGTGCTGTATACTGTATGTGCTGTGATCCTTACGCTATGAAGAGTAAGTTGGGTAGGCAAAGAGAAGCATTCCAATGCGCCTGTACTCTCATACAAACAGCAAATAAAGGATGGCGATCTCTGTATTATACCATCCTGGGCTTGATTCCTGAAGTTCCTATTCCTCAGTCCTGTTTCCAGCGCAGGTGTAAATATAGATTCCTGAAAATGCTGCAGCTTTAAATACGTAACGTGACCTCCGTGGTGTCCAAGAAATGTGAAAGTACTATCCTTTGCGCTATTTTTGTCGGGAGGGTAGAGCATGTGCATCAGTCGTTATTCATTTTCCTTTACTGTTCAAGGGGAAGCCAGTGTCATCTGGCTTCCTTCATTTCACATGTTTTCTCATTTCTCAAATCAGAATTTGGTTATGTCTGCACACATTTGTTGTATGTTATACCCACCTGCTTTTTGGCTCTTTGCCCTACTCTGTTAAAGATCCTGGCTCAGGACTAATAGCATCCTTTATAAATATAACCATTACAGACACTATATAATTAGTAAGGTCCTGATTTATTGTGACTATGCACCTGTGTGACGCTGAAACATTTGAACGTATGTTGACGGAAATTATTAAGAGTATTAAAGCATGTAGGTGTTATTCCTTTGTGAGAAGCGAGGGCCTGGCAAATCTGCTATTTGAGACTTACCTTTGCTGAGAAGCGAAGAGGCAGGAGAGCAGGAAAGCTTGTGGGAAAGTGAGAGGAAGGCAGAGCAGGAGGAGTTCAAGAGGAGACACCCGCAACAGGCAGCGGCCCGTGGCCAGTATTTATATGCCCACCATGACCCTTCACATTTGGACGGCCTGGCTAATCTTAGCGCCAGCCAGCAACCAGAGAAGGACTGTGACATTCACAAAGAAATTCCCAGGGAGAACAGTAAGGGCTGGCAGACACTGTCCAAGGGCAAAGCCAAAAGGAAGGGCGAGGGAAGAATTATTGTCGAAAAGGATGCGAGAAAGGTATAGAAGGCATCCCCATCATCTGGACTCTCCCAATGCCCAGCAGAAGAGGTTCCATTTCAGTGTGATGCATGTGTACACCGAAGGGGCCAGAATCATTATCATGCAAAATGCAAGAAGTAACAGATACACCCTATTACATACATTTTACTGGTTTTTACAAAAACACTATTGGTGCTAATCCTTTATGCTTTTCTCTTTTTTATGGCTAGGTCACACAATAATATTTTCCCAGAATACATTTTCAGCTCATAAAGCAGATATTACTAAAGAAGACAGCATAAGAAAAATGGTGTTGCAATGGTCCTGCTACAAACTGTATAAAACATTCCAGTTTTTTTTTTTATTTTTTAAAAGTCATGTACAATAAAACAAAGTACAAAGATTTAGGCACTTAACATTAATGACAAATACATAAAAATAAGCTAGATATATGACATGAATAATGAAACAATGTTTCTATAAAATCTTGCCAGAAAGTTGAACAAATGAACGTTTAGCAGAGGGGCAACAGTTCTATGGGACAATCAGAAATTTTTGTCTGTTTTGAAGTTACCTTGATAGGTGCCCGTTATGCAGGCAAGGGACCAAGATTTTTAGCTGCCCTTTGAAGGCCTCGTCTTTGGAAAAACCCATAGAAAAATAGAGTGACGCCTTAAGTTTCCTTATTGGTCATTATATTTCAATTCAACAAAATTCCAAAAAAGATTTTCCTGCACCATTACATTTGGGATATGAATTGCACATACATTTTTTATTTAAAAATAAAAAAATAAATCTCTTTCAGATATAGGGCCTTTTGTACACCTCAGGTAGCAAAAAAAATTCTTATGAACTGTAATTTTTTAACTGGCCTTTTAGAAAGCTTAAAAAGAGTACCTTTTAATGGTTTGGTCATATTTAACATTTGCAAGTTTAAAAACAAAATGCCGTTTTGAGACGTTATGGGAAAGAAAATACTCTTTACTGGGTTTCAAGCAAAAATGTGTTATTATTCAAAGGGATGTAGGAGTTATGAGGCTCTGAACTTAAAAAATAAAAGAAAAATCACATGTCATTCTAATCAACTTCTTTCATAAAAATAACTTAAGGATTTTTCAGAGAATTTCTCTGTCGTCGTGCAAGATGAAGTCCAGGCATACCTCTGCTCAAGTCTGCAGACTGCGATGGAAAATGTGGTGTGAGAGAAGGGTGACGGCAGAACTGGCAAAAGGATGCTGGTGGGAACAGCAAGGCTGCAGACTGATTTCAGGAAAATCAGGCTCTCAACAGATCTGGCTGCCTGGGTGCCTCCGGAGGTAGACTTAGTCCTGTCTTACCGGAACTTGATCTCAAAGCAGAGACAGTTGACAGAGTCACAGTCAGGGGGCTGGCAAGTGCAGGCACAGTCCCACATGGTGCACTGAGGGAGACAGGAACAGCGGTGAGCACCTGACACAGACCACCGAGAAGGACAGCACCTGAGACAGACAGCACCTGACACAGACCACCAAGACGGACAGCACCTGAGACAGACAGCACCTGACACAGACCACCGAGACAGACAGCACCTGACACAGACCACCGAGGCAGACAGCACCTCACACAGACCACCGAGACAGAAAGCACCTCACACAGACCACAGAGGCGGACAGCACCTCACAGAAACTGCAGTGATGTCTCCATCATAATCATCTTGAACATTATTACTACCAAACTAAATACTATCAATGGGATCAATAAAGTTTCTTACCTTTAAATTCTTTATTATTACTAATTACTAATCTTACGAACACAAGTATTATGTGTATCATTAATTACAAAACAACAGCCTGTGGCAAAAGCACTAGAGATAAGTTATCACATTATACTCATGCTTGCTAGCCTAAAAAAGACACAGCAACGGAAGGGATGAGGGATGACTCACTGAAGGGGAGGGGCAGGTTTTGTCGAGGCACGTATGCAGCGATGGCAGACGGCAATCACATGACTCGGCACAGACTAGACAGTATTCACAGGGGCTGGTGCTAGTGCAGCATGTGCTGCACTGTGGCGAACACTGAGCCTGTAACACAGAAAGCACACATTAAACAGCGCTTCCCAGAAGATACCACGGTTTCTGAGATACAAATGCAACTGTGGCATTTAGTATCACTTACAAAATAATGATGCTATAAGAGGCACACTTGTGTAAAAGATGATATAAACATATCTATACTGGATAAGTGATTGGAAAATGAATGGGTGGATGGATAAGTTAAACATAAAACAAAACCTAGAAACAGAGTAAATAGTGTAACTGGAGGAAACACTGTTTTAGAACTAAAAATTACAATTTCATCACAATCATAGCGTGCAATGTGCTAAACTATCCACCAATCTATTTTCTATGCCCGTTTGTACTATGCAGGGTCATGGGGGTCTAGAGCTTATCCTGGAAGCTACAGGCTCAAAGCAGGGAATAACGTAGCATGAGGCACCAAACCATTTTAGGGCACACAGTCACACAGTCACACTCACGCAACTCCAGTTCACCTTAGCATGTTTTTTGGGATGCAAGGGGAAACCGGAGAACCCATAAGAAACCCCACCACAACACAGGGAGAACCTTGGTCCCAGAGGTGTGAGGCAACAGCCCTTTTAGGAACTAAAACATGTTTAATAAAACTTAGAAGTATGAGCAAGTAATCTATCAAAACAATAAACCAATGATGATCACATTATGATCAGATTTCAAGAGAATTAGAATTTTGATTTTTGGCTCGAAGTAAAGATGCAAAAATATTAGGCCACTGGAAGTGGTAGGGTTAGAGGTACATGCACAAGAATCATCCGCATATTAGGCACATTATTGCCCGACAGTCACTGTACCTTGAGACAATGACGGCACCATAGCGCCACCACCAGGAGAACCATATAAATGCTCACTGCAATCAATAATACTGCAGGAAGTGGAAGCGAGAGAGACCACTGGGGCATTACTGCCTGCCAGGGTAGAGGGAAAACAGTCATTTATTTACTTAATATTTGCAGCAATACACTTACTACACTCATAGATTCACTCAGCATAAACAATAAAATACCATTAAAATGTCAGAATATATGATGTACATGTCATAAAGTCATCAATGATCTAATGATTTAAGCGACATTCCTGACAATCATACAGACCAGTGTTTATCCTCGGCGACCTCCAGACGGTCCAGATTTTTACTCCGTGTTGAGAGGTTTTATTCGGCGTGTAGCAGCGCAAATATTAAATATTACAGAAAAAGAATATAGATACATATCACGTACCAGAACAGATAAATATCACATACCAGAAGAATAAAAATAAAGCCAACCACAGCAGTGTCCTCTCCTGATCAGCGCTGTCGCTGTATCAGTACAGATACTGAGCGGTAGTGGTTCCCTATTGAGAAGTTTTAAGTCAAAGTGTCTTTAATGGGATGGAATAAAAATATAGACTGTCCGGTAGGGAGTTGGGAGGGAACAAAAACGTGGATCGTTTGCGGGGTCCCAGGGGTCCGGGTTGACAATGAGCATTGTAGCATTCTCCTCCTAAGAGCCCCGCGAATGGGCCATGCCCTATTGGTAAGGGAAGTGCAGCCACATGGGTTTGCATAACTACTGCCTTATAACACTACCACAGTAGTGTATTGTGCTAAAAAAGATTTTGCCTGCAACTCAACACGCTTTATTAGCTGTTAAGCCAAAGTGAGTCACCAAACAAAGCTACTCCCTACTATAATCCCTCACTATCATATATATTATGCTCAGTATCTGCGTCGATAAACTGAAATGCCACAAGGCTAATCGGGGAAGGACGCTGCTGTGGTTGGCTTTGTTTTGTGCTGCTACACTTCGAATAAAACCCATCAAGACTTTTTACTTTAACCGTAATATTCTTCTCGGTAAGAGTATTTCACGGACAAAACCCTATTTAAGCAACATGTTATCCTGCTTACCATCATTATTTTCGTCTCTTCTGTATTGCAGACCACCTACATTCACGCGTGACAACAGAAACCCGATGGAAATAACTGCGTGCAATCCGACTGGAACTGTGCACAAACTTGGAACATTAAAACAAATACTACAAATATTTTACAATCGGCGAATAAACGGATACGAAAGCAGCACAGAAACAAACGGAGAAATAATTGCTCGTTACATCATAAAATTCGCTGAGATTTACGCGTTGCAACATAATTATGGCAATATATTTTAACTAGGTTAATTTGGTACATAAAGTACAGGAAACAACATCGTTTTGCAGTCGCTTATACTGACCACCTCTTCAGATTAATAACCTTACTATCTATTAGTTAAAGATGATGGAATGGTTTATTATTTATAACGAAGTCCAGGCCGCATATCCACTGTACCGCACGCTGCTCCGCCGTCTGGGTTGTCATAGAAACACGTTTCAAAAAACGAAAGCGCACGGTGTCCGAAGTGGGACAATAAGCACATCTAACGGGGCGACTCCACTGTCATGGGACGGAACGTAATCACAAACCTGTCAAACTGCACCGCAGCCTAATTCCTGTGTCATTCTAGGAAAGGTAGCCACAATGCAACATTCGTTCATATCTGCTCACATCATATTACAACATACACTGAAGGCAGAGTACCATGCAAAAAAGAGAACGAGAAAAGGCGTATTACGTCTTTGATATCAACGTCTTTAATTTTTAAATATACACTCAAAAATACAATGATTCACAACTATTCTTCATCATTAATTAATGAAAATAGATCCTACACCTCAATGAAATGCAATAATTTAAAGAGTAGTGCAACAATTTCAGGACAGTAAAGTGCCCATGTACAGATATTTTAGATATCACAGTGAGGTTAATTGAATTCTCCTCAATTTTCAAGTAACTGAGTATTTTCTCATATTCAGCCATACTGTATACCGCATGTCCCCTATTGTGAGATCCAAGGCACAGACGATAACCAATAAATAACCTTTCATATTTGGTGTGCAGCTTCATAAGGCTACTACTTGAAATTGGGTTCAGATGGACAGAAGGGAGAGGGATGAGAGTGGGGTGGGGAGAGAGAGGAGAAGCAG
>JAODKM010000043.1:4200841-4218990 GCA_026780845.1 Petrocephalus sullivani
TCGTAAGGTTGGTCCGGACCACTCTTAAGAGTCTTCTTAGCGTGCTAACAGTGTGCGTTATCGGGAAACCGGGCCCTATCTTTTTTCTCTTTTGAATAGCTACTATTGCACTTTAATAAGCCAAAAGTATTTCTTATCCGATTACTCGATTAATCAATTTTTGTGAGGAATAACTATTTGGAATTTAATTTGTGATATCAGAAATACACACATTATAACTACAATAAAATTTCTGATTTCAAGAATATGCATTCTAACTAGTTAGAATTTGTGATATCCTCAAAAAATGACTTAAAGCTGAAACTGCCATACACTTAATTTGTTTACTGTCTATGAGTCTAAGTTGTTTGGGCAATGAACACATCTCCTTCAGTATGTTCAAGCTAAACAGCGTCAAAAGTATCAACCACAAAATTAGGTGCTACACTTTTTTTAATTCCTCTTATGATGTTGTGTAGTCTATATTAGTATAACTTCAGTAAACTGATGTTAGATATATATGTAAATTGCATAAATACTGAGAAATAATTCGGTTTTTCAAATTTTTATTTGTTAATTTACTAAGATTTTGGTTTTTATAATATATCAAACTATATAAAAAATGTTTATGTTGAATGCATACTTTTGTTCAATGGAGGCAATACTGCAGGGCATGACTTTCATATTTAAATTTTTTTTTTTATTTCATAGATGTATTTTTAACACAGTGACAGAAAAGTAAGTCTTATGGTTAAGATCAAGCACAGACCACGACAAAAAGATGGAAAAACAGGAACACTGCTGTCAAAAACACTTCAGGTGACGTGTCATGATTTTACATTATACTATACTACTGGAAAGATTTCATGACTTGCACCATTCAGCTTCAGCAGGGAGGTCATGATTTTTGATAATAGCCATCAGATCTTGTGACCCCCAAAACGACTACAGAAAAAACAGAAACTCTGCCATCAAAAACACTTCGGGTGACTTGTCATCATTGTAGATCATAAAGCTGGAAAGATTTCATGAGTGGGATGCACCAGTCAGTTTCAGCAGAGGGCCGAGTCACCATTTTTGATAGCAGCCATCAGACCTTGCGTCTCTCAAAAAGACTACAGAAAAACAGAGACTGCTGGCAAAAACACTTCAGGTGCATTACCAGAAATAGAAATTATAATCGTGGAACGATAACTGTGGTGTTTAGGTCAGCTTTGGCAAAGGGGTGACTATTTAACACAGCTGGTATCAAATTTTGTGACCCCAATATGGCTTCTGAACAAGCAGCAATATGCCATTGATATTTAGGCAAAAAATGTGTTGCGTTGGTCTTTAAACTGACATACTCACTGTGTTTACACGTTTCACTTAAAACAATTGTCGTCACATTATATCCAGCATTACTAATTAGGGTTGCCATCCGTCCGCTTCATTTTAGGTCCAGTACTAGACGATCCCCAGAGACGGGTAGCAACGAGATTGCTAACTGTGTTAGTGAATGTAGTAGTACACTACAGTACACAATGTGGTGCATAACGAAACTGGCTGTGTCAACCGATTTTGTAACACTTGTGTAAGTATCAGAATGTGAGACAGTTAGTGAGAAATGTGAGAAAGTTAGATAATGAAACTAAGAAGCAGAATTACCGTGTTTTTAACATTTATTTCTTCGAAAGTTGCCTTTACGTACTCTGTAAAAATGTAATGTGGAGATCATTTCAAATAAATAAATAAATTAATTAAATAAAATCAAAGCAAATAAACGTGTAATTAGCCACAACACTGGATACGCGCGTTTTGGAGCTCAGAAATACCCACTTTCGTAGCCTTCCTTATATTTTGCTGATGTTTGTTTTGCAAGAACATGCAGTTTTTTTCTCCCCACAAATCCTGAGACCACAGAAAAAATACAACGACTGTCACGGAATAAAAAGCGCAAATGCTAATGCCCTGAAAAAATATAACGTAATCGCGTAACGTAAAATGGGTAGAGGGCTCGCGCACGTGGACGGGAACCTATCGTTCATTCGCAACATTACGCGAAGCTGCGACTCTATAGGGTCACAGAATTTGATGGTCACAGAATTAGGTGTAACACCCGTTCGACGACTAAAAACCATCCATTAAAATGGTTGTCCATTATTGTTCTTTTGTGTATCCTTCCTGCAGTAAAGAATTAGTCCTCTGGCGAAATGCCCATTGATAAAGCAGGAGACACGTTTCCTGTATTTCAGGTTGATCTGGAAATTGGCCGAAAGAGGATGAAAGAGGGCTTACAGACAAAAAAAAAATACAGAATACAAAGCAAGTCAGGGTATAATGACATATAGATCATATAGATTATATTTTTATGCTTGATAGCTGTCAAGTTATGCTAGGTTATGCTGGGGTAAAAAATAATTCTTAGATGGAGGCATTTGGTAGGACACAATGCTACGTAGTGTGGTCAGAATAAGAACACCACACGGCGTTCTGGACTGCATTGCATACAACCAGAATGTCGAGAGAGGAGTTATATGTTGCAGTTGCATACAGTTGCGTGATCGATTTATCATTTAAGCACTTTATTTAAGCACTCCAAGCTACAGCAATTTCAAGATCTTAGCCGTTTTCTATTATATTTTGTGTGCATGATTAGCTACTTTAACAATTATGAGTAAATTATAGAAACGTAGTTTAATTCCACCATAAACCATTTTAAAACGCATTTTAATAGACATAAAACAATTGTTAAAGCCGCTACAGCGTATGCAAGAGTAAATCAAACTTTAAAGAGATACCATATCTTATATAACGTGTATACATTTCAAAGCTTTTATCCCCTTAGTTTTCAACGTAAATATAACTTAAGGGTGACACTGAAGCGCAAATGCTCGGTTGTTCTAAATACACAGTATTTACCTCTGTCCAGCAGACTTAGCCCCGTCACCAAAAACACGCAGGTCCTAAATGCCATTGCGCCAATTAAGCGGAGACTCCAGTCTGTGTGTTCCAGTGTCCCTCCTGGTTCCTTCCAGCAATTTATACCGTGCACACATCCAGCTAATAGCACATCCTACTCGTGCCGAAGGAATTTCAAACATTCATAACTCTTTCAACATAATTTTCTAATCCGTGTTTTTGTTGCTATTCGTCAATATGTGCACATAACCGTACGATTCCTTTCCTTTCACTGAAATCTAACGATAAAGGTTACTTAGGTGCAATTTTTCCTGCGTTATAATTGTTTGTTGTTAAATTATTCGCGTTCCTAATTCCTGTCCTGTCTCATACTGAAAAATAAAATAAATAAAAGTTTCATTTGAAAAAATCCTATGCGCCAAACAATATTTAGCCACGTACTGCAAGGCCGTTTTTTGTTTAATTGTTTAATTAATTCATTTAATTGTAGAATAATCCACGAAAAAAGAAAGAAAGGACCATTGAGAATGAGGGGGAGTATATATACTAATAGACTGTAGAGTGTAGGAGCTGAAATACATCACAAGGTTAAAATAAATTTAGGGAACCCCCCCCTAATAAATGAAAATATTTCTATGTATCAAAAAAACTGAAAGCACATGAACATAATACCCTTTATCACCACACGCTATATTTTGCGACCTGCTTGCATATTTCCAGTATGTAGATTTCCACGGCGCGACATATTGGTGGGGAATCGAGGGTGACGAGCCACTGAGCAGCGTCCGAGACAAAGGGGGAATTACTGAACAGGCTAAAACACACAAGGGAAGAAATAACACCAGGACCAAAATAGACCATAAACATAAATATGAACATAAATAAGAAACTAGCAATACCTGCCTATGAAAAACAGAGCAAACAGGAAGTAGGACTAGAAAAACCAAGCAAGCAGAACAAACAGGCAAGTAACATGAGCACAATGAATGAACTAAAGAGCGAAGTGATGAGCCAGTGTTACGGAAAATTCAGTCCCCCCATGCCCCCCCCTTTCTTATGGAGAATAATATACATACAAAGTCAGTAAATATCATATAACAACAATGAACAGTACCAGATAGTAGAGTAACACTGAGAAATGTATAAACCCGAAAATATATTGGTAAATAAATAAATACACAAATAAATAGATAAATAGTTAAGAGTACTGCTCGAATATGTCATTATAATATTTTTAAAAATCTTTGGGTTTTCTTGTTATTTATAAAAGACAGCGAATTAACAACAGATTTCATCTCAATTTGCAATGAATCTGCAAATTTCTGCTTATCACTGAAGAATTTTCCCATCGAAATAAAAAAATTAACCGCGTCACTCAAAGCCCTATTGTTGCCATTACAATAATAACAAATTATGTCTTTCAGGGTAAAGACATCATCAAATTGAGGAGCTTGGAATATGTTTAAATATAACTCAGCCCAGAATTTTCTAATATTTATCACACTGAAAGAAAAGGTGGGAAAGTGTTTCATCTGCTAGGCCACAGAAGGTACAGTCACTGTCAATATCTACAAATTTGGCGATATAAAATTTAACAGGATATATTTTGTGTAAAATCTTAAAATGAACTTCCTTTACTTTATTAGAGATACAAAATTTATGAGGCAAAAGCCAAACTTTCCACCAGTTAGTATCCACCAAATGGGAATTCCAAAAAAAATTCCCTCTAGGGGATAGTTTTGTTCTTATATTGTAAAGTTACATATAGCTTTGACAACTTTACTGTACTTCTTATATAGTATGGGAAAACTGTGCTTTGTGATAAAGCTGCTATATGTCAATAATGACCCTCTATCATCAAGTACAGGCAAAACATTAACGATGTTCCTTTGGAACCACTGTGGATAAAACAAAGATCTGTTCCTTACTGTGATATTCATATTATTCCATAAAGAGGCTTTATGAGGGGAGAAATTATGGACAGAGAGCTTCCAGGCCAAGAGAGCTCACTGATGGAATTTAGATAAAAAATCACACCATAAAATAATCACACTGTAAAAGGAAAGAAAGCCCAGCAACTTTTTCAAAAATATGATTTAAGATAAAGAGCCATATTGACTTTGGGTTGATCAAACATTTTTTTATCCAATTGACTCTAAAAGAGTGAACAATGTCAACAAAATTAAGCACCTGCAGTCCTCCCTCAGCCCTATCATTGGACAGTACAGTTTGTTTAAGTTTATGGGATTTGCTTTTCAAAATAAAATTAAGGAATAGTTTATTAACAGTATTGACTGTAAGATCATTAACAAAATGTGAGAGGGCCGAGTATACAAAACGTGACAATGCCTCCGCGTTTGATAAAAGAACCCGTCCGTATAAAGACAGATCTCTTTGTAACCCTGAAAGTTCAAATTTGGTCAATTAGCTAAGTCTTTTGTTATATAAATACCTCAATATTTTTCTTAACTGGAATACCTTTTACCTATTATTGAGTCATTTGGAAATGTTTAGTTTTAAGCCTGATGCTAAGGAAAATTGTTTTACGAGTTGGTGTCAGTATTGGAGAAACAGTGCTGTGTCATCTGCTAATTGCGATATTTTTAATTCTTTATTAAAAAGAGAGATACCTTTGAGCTCCCCAGTCTGTACAACATTTATGCACACTAACTCCACCACCAACACAAATAAAAAGGGAGAAACAGGGCACCCCTGTCTTACACCCCGTTTAATATCTAATCTATTAGGAGTAGTAAAATGAATTATGACAGAGCTATTGATATTGTCACGTTTCCCCTGTGTTTCGCTCAGGCGGGGCTTAATTAGCCTCACCTGATCCTTGTTGAGCTTTGCCTTATGTTACAATCCCCTTGTTAGCCCAGCACACCTGCCTTGTGTTTAGTCCTTGATGTTCTACCCTTTATTAGTCAGTCTAAGTCCAGTCACCCCTGTCGGATATTGTCAGTACTTTGTTTATCTTGCCTGTTGCTCCTGATTCCCGTTTCACCAACAATAAATACCCCTTTGAGGGGCTTGCTCACCACAGTCAGCATTATGGGTTGTACCTCCCGCCGGCAACGCAACAGATATTCTTATAAAATGTTGAAATTTTATCTAAAAAGATCTTCCCAAAACCAAACAATTTCATACTTTGGAATAGAAAAATGGTGTTCAATAGTATCAAATGCTTTATAAAAGTCCAAAACAGAATAAATGCGCTGGAGCTTATTGAATCTGCGTAGTCCAATAAGTCTAGTGTTAGCCTAAAGTTGTTACATATATGCCGACCTTTAATAAAGCCTGTCTCAGAATCTTATAATCAATATTCAAGAGAGTGATGGGCCTCCAGTTATTGAGAACAAGGCAAGTTTAATTTCATCAGTGGTAAGTTTTGCATCACAAAGCACCTTAAAGCTCGGTGAGATACTGGGAACCTTCCCAGTAACCTCAGAAATAAAGGTGTTGCATGACTCATTGTTAAAGAGATATATAGCTTACTGTAGAAGGAAGATACATACTTTGAGATCACATTCTTATATTCACAGAGGTTACCGTCAATATTAAGAACCTCAGGTGAATTCCTCCTTCCTCCCGTTTTTCAAGTGCAAAAAAGTAACTAGAGTTCTTTTCTCCCTCCTCTAACCATTTAGCCCTTGATCTTATAAAAGTGCTCCATCATCTCCCCCCTTTCTTCCAAAGACAGCGTATGCTTAGACAGGAGGATGTTTATCCTATGAAACAATGCCGATTCTTTGGAACATTTAAGGTTCTTCAATTATTTACTTCTTTTCATTGTCACCCCTCTTACCTTATACTTGAAATAATCCCATTTTGCCTTGTAATCACATTGCACAATATTTGAGAAAATCTCGTTGATTAAACCTTTAGTGCTGTCATTAAAATTAGCATCCTGTAGAAGAGAATTATTAAATTTCCAATACCCTCTGACCTTCGCCCTCCTCCCTGCCCCACCCAGCTTTAGAGTAATCTGTTTATGATCTGATAAGGGAGCAAAGGAATGAGATACCTCATTAATAAGGTGAAGGAAGTGCGTGGAGATTAAGAAGAGATGGTCTTTATTAGACCATGTATAATCCCGAAAATCAGGATTAAAAAAACGCCAAACATCCATTAGTGAAAGGTCGCAAAATAACCTTAAAATGGGGTTATTCTTGTGTGAGCTTTGACAATATCTGGGAGGGTATCTGTCTTTCAAATTATCTATAGAGTCATTGAATCACCCTCTACAATCAGAATTGCGTTGGAATATTTTTGAGTAACTTCAGTTAATTTAGAGGTAATTGAAGAAAACAACTGATTGTTCAAGGAGTGAGTTGTGTCCATAAACATTACACACTAATAAGACTGAGTTATCATACCTAAGAGCAAGAATCAGCCACCTGCCATTATCTGATGTTGCCACTTCCAGCACATCCCCTTTAAATTTATGAAGGAATATAGAAACACCGGCTATGCGATTAGAGTCATGACTCAGATAAATATAATTTCCGCACTGCCCTTTCACAAGAGTGTGTTTCCTGAAGTAAAACTAAATGAGCATGCTATTCTTACAGAAAAGAAAAACAGCTTTCCTTTTTATGCTATCTCGTGTAATATCTCGGAGCAGCCCAGAGTGCCCCGAGTTTCAGATTCAAGATGGCTGCTCAGTGCAAAGACTGCAAGTGGTGCTGTGATATTTTACATTTTTTAAGCACTTTAGTGCTGTTTGAGTCAGCTTCGTAAGCGGTGTACACTGTACAGTGTTATTGTAGTCGATAGACGTGTTGCTATGGTGAGAGCTAGCGCAAGAGTCACTTTCTTGGAGGCTTCCGTCTTGGATCTGAGTTCGGCAAGTGGAATGCATCCGGTTTTCCCGAGTTTTTAGCGGATGTGATGTTATTCCGAGTTCCGAGTTCCGACCTCCAAGCATAATGGAACGTACCATAAGCATTTGGTTTAAAGTTCTTTCTGATATTACTCGGACATTTCACTTGAACGTACAGCGCCCTCCACAGTTATTGGCACCCCTGGTAAAGGTGTGTAAAAAGCCTTAAAATAAATACATTTTGTATAGCAGTAGTATAATCTCACACTGGAAAATAGAAGACTCTAACCTGTTATTTGAGTATATTTATTATTATAAATCCCACATTAAGAAATAATTGTGTATAACAAAATCGCCAGGACCACAATTATTATTGGCACAGTTATTGGCACCCCAGCTGTTCATACTTTGTACAACCTCCTTTTGCCAACTGGACAGCATGTAATCTTCTCCTATAACATTTCACAAGGTTGGAGAATACAGAGAGAGGGATCTTTGACCATTCCTCTTTGCACAGTCTCTCTAGATCGTACAAAGTCCTGCGTCCTCTTTTATGCACTCTCCTCTTCAGCTCACCCCACAGGTTTTCCATGGGATTTTGGTCTGGGGACTGAGATGGCCATGGAAGATGGTTTTGTGTCTTGTGAACTATTTCTGTGTTGATTTGGCCATATATTTTGGATCGTTATCCTGCTGAAAGATCCAGTGACGACCCATTTTCAGTTTTCTGGCAGAGGCCATGAGATTTTTATTTAAAATATCCTGGTGTTTCAATGTGTTCATGATGCCATGCACTCTACCAAGGTTCCCAGGGCCACAAGAAGAGAAACAGACCTACAGCATCACAGATCCTCCACCGCACTTAACTGTGGGCACGAGGTTCTTTTCCATATATTCATCCTTCATTCAGACCCACCTGGAGTGTTTGTTGCCAAAAAGCTCAATCTTAGTCTCATCTGACCAAAGCACATGGTTCCAGTTAAAGTTCCAGTAGCGTTTAGCAAGCTCCACAGGTTCGCATTTGTGACTGGAGGACAGCAAAGGCTTCTTTCTGGCATGCCTCCCAAACAACCTGCTGGCATGCAGATAGCGTCTAATGGTCGTTGTGGTGACCCCAAAATCCCACTCTTTGCTGTAGTTCTCTAGCAGTGAGCTTTGGAGATTTTTTTACCTCCCTTACCATCCTTGTCACAGTGCGTGGTGACAAGATAAACTTGGGTCCTCGCCCAGCCTTGTTTGTCACAGTACCAGTTGTTTTAAACTCTTTAATTATTGCTGGGCACTGGGAAAATCTGTTCCCCCTGCCTTACTGGCAGCGGAAACAGCGATAAATAAGTATTAGGAGAATGGAAAACTGTAAAAAATAGATCACAGGCAGTTTCAAACTTGTTACCCAAGTGATATATCTCGAAATAATGACTTTGCATCTGGTCACTGGCTCTCATGGCATGGAAGAAATTAGTATTTTATTATTCGGGCAGTAATGCATTGACGCTCCCTAAATCAGGGCTACGCGATCGTCTGCGATGCTGTTAAACTGCCCTGTCCGTCTTTCGATCGCTTATGCCGGCTAGCGTGACTGAAACACCGCCGCTAGCTCAGCAGAGAGTGGATCCGAGTATCTGTCGAATATCCTGCCTAAAACTGTATCACTGCGGTGATACAGAGTCATTATTCCGAGATAGTATCGAGATAGAGATAGTATCTCGAAATAACGAGCTACCAAGTCGTGATTTGTTATTCTATTTTTTATTCAAAATTAAATGAATTAAGGATTGCATCAGCTCTTTGCACACTGAACTGCAAATTGCAAAATGTATTTTCAAATTACATGCTCAGATTGAATATTGAATTGCCAATTGCAGAATGAATAGGCATTTGAATTTATGTGTTTATAATCTTCCATACGAACCGGCACTGGCCCTGACAGTGTATATCTGAAAGGTTTTCACATTGTTTTTAAAGTTACATTTTAATACCACATGGGTTAAATGCAGAGGACACATTTCATTGTTGCGTGCTGTGGTGTGTCAACAATGACAATTAATCATCCTTCACATAAATGATCATTCCATTTGTTTGAGGAAAAAGGTTATTTGTCTGAGATTATTTGAAGAAACAATTTCCTGCAAAACTGATTAACTGGTTGTATTGCTTTTAGCAGTAACAAGTGTGACATCCTGATTGAGGGATACTGAGTTAGCTTTACTCCACATGTGACAGGACACTTTTACACATAGCAACATACATTCTGCTTTGGGGGGCAGGGTCAGTCAGGGCCTGGAGCAGCTGGCAGGTAAGGGCCTTGCTCAAAGGCCCAGTGGTGAAGTAACTCTGCTCACCCTGTATTTTGTATCTGTGTTCACTAAAGTGTCTTTCTCTTATATTCATTTCAAAAAAAGATCAAGTGCCAAATATGCAACAACAGAAGAAACAAGGAAGGGGGTAAATACTTCTTCCTGGCAATGTACAGTAGCAACATCACAGACTGATATCCTGCTTTAGTGTCTTAATCTTCAGCCTGCATAAATATTCATATGCGGTAAACTCCCCAACATGCCTAACAAAAGTCATCACACATGAGCTCACTGCCTGTGTTTACATTGAAATGCTAATGCTGGTACATACTCTGGTGTTCCTGGCATGAATCACCTTGGAATGCAGCTCTGCTCCAGAAATGTCACCACATTGGTTGAGATCCAAAGACTCATACAGTCATGTCAGCAGCACAATGACACAGTATTACATGATTAAGTGTGTCTAAGAATAACTGTCAAGACAGGCAAACACTGGTGTTTACCATCCCTTTAAGGGCCAAGGTCTACACTTGCAAATGGCAAGAATAGAACGTAAAGAGTCAGTCAGAAAATAATGACATGTGCAGAAGATATGTGCTGGTATGCTAAATGCTTTTTAACAATGGACTTTTGTTATGAAACCAATAAAGCTGCACACTGTGAGCACATTATATCTGTCAGAGAACCATATGCTGTCACAATGAGGAATGGGATTATTAGGAATTCTGCAGAAGCAGGCAAGATCGCTGCTTGTCCAAATGAAAAAGACTATGATTTTAAACTAGGCAAAATCACTGTACAGTTACTCCAAATAATGTTATAATATTTCTACTCATAAATCACTGTAGAGGCAAATTTAGAAACGGTGCTTCAAGGAAAACTTAAAACTTTTTTTTAAATAACGCGACCATAGATTATTATTAGTTTATGGTGATACTCAATCTGTTGACTTATTACCATACAGCAGGATGCAAAATCCGGGTATAATTTTCTCATAAGCATCAGGTGTTATGTGGAACTTCTGGCTATATCGGATAAGTGCATACATTTTACTTGAGACCTTTTTGAAATTTTTAATCTGTCTACTAGTTGTAACAAAAAGAAGCAGGCCTACGTGATTACTGTTTTTTGAGTCAGTGGATTCTTCCAGCCTCAAGCACTCGGACTTAACTTTTTAGCAGTTTTATCCAAAGCGACACATTTTTTTTGTGAAAGTGGGAGGTACCTGCGGGCAAACTGCCCTTGGCTGCTACTGGGGCTTTGTTCACCACTGGGCAAAAAATGCTGAAAAACGTGTAGCCACAACACCACATGAACCCATGAGGAGGGAGGGAGGAAGGCTTAGCCTGCACTGGGCGAGCGACAGTCAGCATGGCCTGTTCCTGCAGAACTGAATGTGTTCACCCCTGAAAAGGACTTCAGATGGGCCAGCTCAGTGGCATCTGGTGTGTGGATGTGGCAATCAGTACACTGCAAGTTTCTGTTTTTCCTGTTTTATATTAGTAATTATTATACAAATTTTTTTATACATAAATACGTAAAATCCACAGTATTTACCTTTTTTGGTTCTTACCAAATACTGTGACAGAAATGTCAGAATATGGACTGCATTAAAGTGCTTTTTAACTGCCAAACCCACACAATCATGAGGAGAACATGCAAAATCCACACACAAAGGGTTGGAATTTGACCTGCCCCCGCAGAGATGTGAGGCCTTGGGGTCAGCTTACTTTTTGATATTTTATAAAATAAAAACACACTGATGCCACTCATTTTCAGGTGTACCGCACACTTAATGTTTCTAACTTCTTTCATATTCAAGTGTACTGGAAGAAAACGAGGCTCGTAGCCAATGTTTCAATGACTAATTGTAAAATCATAAAGACCTGAAATGCACCATTATGAAACTGGACTTCAGCAACTGTAAATAAGAAATTCCAGCATTATGGCTGTGACATTTTGACTCATAATGGCCAAACAAATTGCCTCAGGGCATGGACAAGCTTAGCATATTAGAACTATCCCCTTCCTGGGATGTTCCCTGCCATGCGCCCATAGCCTCTGGGATAGGTTCTGGACGCCCCACAACCCTCAATAGGACAAGCGGTAACAAAAAATGGATAGTTGAATTATTATTATTATAGATAGTATTTCACTAGTATTATGGACATGAAATCAAATGGACAAACACAATAAAAATAACATAAAAACTGATTGGTAAATTAGAGATGAGGAACTTCATACACTCACGTTGGACAGCGGTAGTGGTGGTGGGAGTGTTTGAAGTTTGGGTAATGGAAGGTGACGAACTGCAGGAGGCGCTGTTGTCACTGTCAGTCCCACTGGAGGTAAATGTCACAAATCCTGGTTGGTTGGTGGTGATGATGGAATCGATCCAGGCTTGATAACAAGACACCCTGGTGTAGACTCCAGGGTACTTGGGCAGGGCGCATTCATCGCCAAAACTCACAATACCAGCCTGAATCCAAACAAACCCCTGTTTGACCACTAGTGGACCTCCTGAGTCTCCCTGCACGGGTGGAAACAAGATTCCATTAAAACTGAAACAAATAAGATTCATACCAAACATCTGAAGGTCACAATGAACTGGCTGGTGTGGCTGCTCTCAGGAGCACATGATCTATAAAAGGACTGTGAAGAAGCCACCATACCTGACATGAGTCCTTTCCCCCTGCTAACAGACCAGCACACATCATGTTGGCTGTGATGGTGCCCACCCCATACAGGCAGTTACACTTCTTGTTTCCAACTACTGGTACCTGTACTTCCTGTAGGATGCCAGGTGAGGGGAGGGCCACTGAAAGGGGGGGGGGCAGGAATAAACAACTGTGCCAATAAGATTATGAACTTTACTATGTTTAGCATGTGTTGATGATGCCTGCATGTCAATCACACAGACACCAGAAACTGTCCTCATATGAGGACAAAATCTGTGAATCTTCAGTGTTTTCAGACTACTGAGACATACACTATATGGTCAAAAGTATTGTGACACAGCTCTTAATCACTAAATTCAGGTGTTTCATTCAGGCCTGTTGACACAGGTGTATAAGCTCAAGGTCCTAAGCATTCAGTCAGGTTTACAGACATTTGTGAAAGAATGTGTCGTTCTGAAGACCTCAGTGAATTCAAACATGGTCACAGGATGCCACCTTTGTAATAAGTGAAATTTCTTCCCTGCTAGATACTCCATGGTCAGCTGTAAGTGAAATTATTATAAAGTGGAAGTCTTTAGGAATACAAACTCTGCCGCAAAGTGACAGACCATGGAAAGCAATGCCCAATGAGTTGATCGCTATGAACCAGTAGATTCCGAAGGTAGTGCAGGTAGATTGCGCAACACTCCAAAAGAAAATGTAGACGTAAGGCTATCATCGATCCTCCCTTTGGCATTCGTCACTTGATTGACTTAGATTCCTTCTCTTCTAACGTATCGCGAAGATCACACGGGTCACCCGGCAGAAAAGGTGAGGGTATTGTGAGCTGATGCAAAACTTTGGCGAGGAAAGTGACCCAGCTAGCCTTCCAACTTATATCTACTAAAAAAGGGATATTAAAAATGATTGGGGGAGTCGGACCAAGTAAGAAACCATAAATGTCTTGAACTGTATTGCGCTTTAAGAGTTCATGCAGTGATGCAAGGTTAGCCAACATTTACTGTACATATATATATATATATATATATATATATATACATATAACATATAACATATATTTAGCATTTTTAATGTAGGTAGATCATTTTGACCTGATCATTTTAAAAGTAGTTCGCAAGCCAAAAAAGTGTGGGCACCCCTTGAAGCTCCGGTGCACCAGGAGCTTCAAAAAATGGGTTTTCATGGCTGAGCAGCTGCATCAAACACCTTTGGGATGAACTAAAACGGAAATTGCAAACCAGGCCTTCATGTCCAACATCAGTGCCTGACCTCACAAATACTCTTCCGGGTGAATGGGCAAAAATTCCCACAGACACACTCCATAATCTTGTGGAGAGCATTCCTAGAAGAGTGGCAGCTGTTACATCTGCAATGGGGAGGGCAACTCCATATTGATGCATATGGATTTAGAATGACATGCCATAAAATTTCCTGTTGGTGTAATTGCCAGGTGTCCCGATTCTTTTGTGCATATAGTAAAGATACAGATACAAAATTAATATAAACACCCTAACCAGGCAGGACATTAGTTATTGAAATGAGGAGCAGAGCCGTCAGTATTTTGCCTGAATATGGCCATGAACACATACCAGCCCACTTAACATCTCCCCAGCCAGTGACCCAGACCTCAGTACCGCTGTAGAAGGTGCTGTTGCTGGCTGCGAGGCAAACGGGCTGGATGTAGTTGGTGAAAGTCACAGTAGCATTCAGCTGCAGTAGAGCGAGGTCATTGTCACCAGTATCCATGTTGTATTGTGGATGACGAACGATGCTACTCAGGGTTTTGCCTTGTCCATTTGGGTTTGAACCAGATAGTAGCTGAAGACCCAGGTAAACATCCCAGCCATTTGTATTTGTGCTACAGGAGGCAGAGCATCAAACAGTCAAATATCAAATTAAATCACAGACATTTTTTTGCGAGTTGGCTGCCTCTCAGATTCTTCATACCAATTGTAACACTGACACTGTTATATGAAATCACCTATATGATTCACCTGGAGAAGCAGTGGGCAGCAGAGAGCACCCAATGATTATTGATGAGGGATCCTCCACACACGTGTTGACCATTCAATTGCAGACTAGCCTGCCAGGGCCAACTACCTTGGGGTGCATTCTGACCCCCCACTATCCTGGTGTTAAGAGGAGCTTGGCCACAGACTGGGAGGGGGAGAGGTGAGCAGGTCAAGAGGGATCCTATTTTGAATTTTTAGTTTTAAGGGAAGGAACAAAGACATGGCATTAACAAACTTACCATTCAGTTGTGCATGTGACTCTAAAAATGGGAGAGAATCACTTTGGTTAATTACTATAATGTGACTAAAAATGTGTTCATAATGATATGATATGCATATTCATGTCTTACATGTCTATGTGACCCTTTTATAGTTAAATAGTTATAACTGAAGCTGGATGAAATGACAAAAAAATTTAGCAGATTTGTTTTCTTTCTATATTCTTTTTCTCTTAAATTATCACGATATAACTGAAGCAATTATTTATTCATTTCAAGGATCCATTTATGCTTAAATTTTCCTTAGATTAAGAACATGAAAAGGTGACAATTTCAATGGACTGCAAACTGAAATGTTCACATGAATGCCCCCTTGACGTTTTTAGTGGTGTCCTTTAAATGACATTAGGATGTTTTCATGGGACGTTCGGTGAACATTCAGGGACTTTTAGGGAATGTTCATGGTAAGTTCTTAAAACCCCTTATTCCTTGTTTTGGTCAGGCTATTCAATTAATTACTACAAGCTAAACTGAACCACACCATGACCTCCTATTTGAACAGGAGAATATCAACACCAGGAAACTTTGAACATATTTAATTCAATTCTATTAATTTTTTTTATATAGTGCCTTTCACAACAGAGTAGTCCCCAGGTGCTTTACATGCGTGTAAACATTACATTACAATATTGTAAAGAATAATGCAAAACAAAACAGAGCAAAACAAAGAAGATGAAAAGACAAAGATGAAAGAAGTCCGTTTTATTTGTATATTTATTTAACAGTGAGATAACGTCAAAAATACTTAAGGTGTCTTATCATGAATTTTATCATCCTGTAAAGATTTCCTAATTGGGGTGTACAGCTCTTTTAAAGTGGTGACTTTTTTCCAACATCTGACATTAGATTTTATGACCCCTACTTCCTAAAAAGCAACAATACATCATTCAAAATGTGTTGTCCTTTTTGCATGTTTACCCCTTATATCGAATTCACAGTACACAGCAACACTATGTTACGTGTCGGACTATAAACTGCAAAAAGTACCACCCCACCAAGGCCATTTTAAAAGACTACATATGATTGGTTTGAATTGCATTCTTTTGTGTAATGTGATATTTGCTATCAAATAATGTTCCATATCGACAGTTCATTGAAGTTTCTCATTTTGTTATTGTTTGAATTTTATATGATGATAAGTCATATATTGCTTATATTGTCCAGTCCTAACAGCATAACCTTTAAATTGGACATCAGTGCAGCTTAAACAAATAAACACGAAGGTGACTCTCCCAACCCACTGTCAATACAATTCGTGTTTCTATACAAAACCTGGAGTAATACGTGTCACTTTAGTGCCTACAGGCTTTGCTTAATGCACAAGCTTCAACAGCCCGAAACACAGTGAAGGCAGAGCACGTGGAACCCTCATATTTGTCTGTGAAACCTAAACCCCACATGTTCACAGCTATGTAATTAAAGAGCTTAATCATTATGGTCCTCTAGGATCGCTACCATATACATATGCTGCAAAAATGGCTCAGCTGTTGGAGATCTAAAGTTATTCCCTTCTTTATGCTGAGTCACCCTGTTATTGTTGTTTCTTACATTTATAACCTTCTGTCAAGCATCTTTCTTGTACTGAACAATTAGTCCTCTGCAAAAATACCAACTGATAAGACAGGAAACCGACATTTCCCGTATTTCCGGCTGATCTCGAAGTTGCCCGAATCACTTTACCATGACAGCAAAGTAAGTTATCGTACAGTGATATAATTTTTGTCTAAAGACGTACAGGTCATAAAGATTTTGTGTATTTTGTTTGATAGCTTAGATGGGAGAATGTGGTTAGACACAATGCTGCTGCATAGTGTGAAACTGAGAATAATGACACCACTCTGCATTTCCTGTATTTCCGGTTTTCTGAAGGAGAATGTTATTATTGACTGCAAAGTGAGTCATAGAATAATGATGAAACAACGTTTTGGTCCAAAGACAGCCTAAGCCTAAGTATGCATGATAATACGTAGGCAAGGGCATGTGGTAGGACACAATGCTACATCTGCCCGGCATTCTGGACCGCATTGCATGCAAACAGAATGCTGAGACTCATGAATAGAATAATATGTTGCAGTTGCATAACACTGTGATTGTGTTAATTATTGCATTATTATTATCATTAATTTAAGATTTTATTCAAACTACAGAATTTCAAGATTTTACTTGTTTTCTATTCTACTGTGTAATTATTCACTTTAACAAGTGTTATGTATAAATTTGTAGTATTTTTAGATTACTCATAAAACTAGACAGGCATAAGCCATTTAAATGTATGTTATATACGTTAATTTGTAATATTATCAGTGCCAATTTATACAATTCTCAAAAGAAATCACTATATTCTAAAACAGTAAAAAAACAAAGAGCATGGGGGGTGCATTTACAGCAGCAGAGGCGTGTGTAAGAGAAGCTTTTAAAAGTATCCACTCGTATTATAGTGCACAAAAGATTTCAAAGCTTTTTTCCATTCATAGTTGCATGGTTGCATTATTAACATTACTTAAGGATCAGCAACACTGAATTGCAAATGCTCGCTTGTTCTGAATGCACAGCACTTACCTCTGTATAGACTTAGCACTGTCACAAAAAGCACACAGGTCCTAAACGCCATTGCGTCAAGCAGAGACTCCAGTCTGTCTTGTTTTAATGTTTCTCCTGATTTCTTCCGGCAATTTATACTGTGTACAAATCCAGCTAAACAGCCATATTTCTATAAAAATAACAATTCTCATCCATGTTTCCATGTTCCGCGTCATCACCTTCCGCATACAATCGTATGATACTTTCCTTTTTCTGCCCACTCCTATTGGAGGTATATCCTCCTTTATAGCGAATAATAGGGTATAATTACACCAGTATTTATAACTTTACACTAATGTCAAAAATGTTAATGTAGTACCTAGTGCACTTAATTTAAAAGTCCATATTTTGCTTTGCCATCTAAGCATCTCGTTTAATTTTAAGTAAGTATTCATGATTCTTTTGTTTAATACATAAAAATAAAATTAAAACATATGGTTCATTTTTTTAAATCTTGCCATTAGGAGCTGCAAGGTCCCAGCATCCAGTACCAGTTAATTTCATGCTGTCATGCCCGGTAGGCAGTACCGCCGCTCCCTATACGCAAAGTACGCAGTCTGCGTAGGGCACCAACTCCCAGGGGGGCACCATCCCAGCTG
>JAODKM010000043.1:4246703-4264877 GCA_026780845.1 Petrocephalus sullivani
AATACCTGCCGCTTCGAGTTTAAGTAAGAGCCTCTTGTGGGGGACAATATCAAAAGCCTTTTGGAAATCTAAGTAGATTACATCATAGGCCTTCTTATCATCAACTTCCTGAGTAGCTACTTCAAAAAACTCCAGCAGAGTGATGATATTGTATCAAAGGGGGGAGTGTGGTAAAAAAAAATATTACTGTGTGCTCTTCCACTTCTATTGATTAATGTATGTTCATCTACTTTTATTGCAAGAGGCCTGGGTGGTGAGTTAGACAACACCCATGACGTAAGCTATGTTCATTTATGTTTAAGCTAAAGCTGTGTGTGTGTGTGTGTGTGTGTGTGTGTGTATGAAGGCCAAGACAGCATACAGAGGGTGAGCTCATAAAGAATAGCTGACCTGTAGCACCAGGTGGTCACTGGACCAGGCCTTAATAACACAAAGGACTTGTTTTGTCAGGGAATGTTTCAGGGAATAACATTGAGAAGTGAACGAATTCACTAGATAAGGAGAAGTGGAAAACCTCACATGATGTCATCGTCCAATTCATGAGAAAATTTCGGATAAGTAAACGGCCATCTCTGGCATTAGAAGGTCACTTCCTCCTTTTACCTGGCTAGTTTTTGATTGGTGCCAGTGTCTCCTGCTTCACTTTGTTCTTGTGTAGTGCTACCTTGCCTGGAAGTAGCCTGCTGCTCAATACAGGCTTCTGCCAGCAGAACCAGGATTAAAAATACATATATATTTTTTAAATATTGCATTAGATTTTCCAAGGCTTCCCACTCAGTATCCATCCTTGACACAGCCACCATGCCACATAAGCTACTTTAAGCCATGTCTCGCAACACTCAGCAGAGGCACAATTGGCCTGAACTTGTCTTTTTGACATTTTTTTTATTTATTCCAAGACCACCACAGCAACCACCTAACAACACCATAACACCCTAGCAACCACCTTAAGTATCGTAACACCCGACTAATCACTATATATACACACAACAGCATTTGCCTAATACAACTTTAGTAACCACCATGAGTACCATAGCAACCAACAGCACCTGCTTACTACTGTGGCCCAATCACACTTGCAATTCTTTCAGGAAATGCAGTTTTCTGGTTAGTTCCATTATATCAATGAAACCAGGAGCAATACTAAATAACATCTGTAAATCAATATTCCTGTAAAGTAGCATCCTCACCTACCTTCCCAGACATCAGCTTCCAAAATTCCACTGGACCTTGCCTGTTTATACCTGGACAATTCACAAGTTCTACTTTATAAATCGGGACTTTATTTTGGGCTTCCTACTAGGGAGTTTTTCTTTGCTCACTGGGGGGCTTTGGGCAGGGACAAAGCGTAAAAGTGTAAAGTGTAAAATGTAAACTGCTTTGAGACAATGTAATGTTGTGAAAATATACTAATAAATTGAATTAAGCTGAATAAAAGAAAAGCAGAATATAAAAAAACATTTAATCATTTAAAATCTGTTTTTAATTTATATATAACATAGTATCTTACCATGTATCTGATTACACATGATTAAATATGAACAAAGTTAAAGACAACAGATTAGAAGATATATATAATGTAGACCCTGCTTACATTTTATAAGTCAATGGTAGTAAGGTAATGAGAGAAGTAGAATTTTGCATAAAGTTTCTGTACAATTAGATGTCCAGTTATAATGAGCTAAATCTTATCATACATGTGACCGTAATGAATTTCTACGTTTAGTCCATTCTGCATTACTACATTTAGTCCAGTCAGGTTTGTTTTGATTATTAATAAATATTTTTAAAGCAATAATTTACTTTTACTTGCAAGCAATAAACAAATTTACAAGGTACTTTTAGAAACTAAACTGTTAGATTGAGCTGCGTTTTGTCATACAGCTTGTAATTTAGTTTCAATGCTACAGAAATGGTGCTGATTAATGAGGAGAAAAACCATTGAGGGTGTCAGCAGCCCTAGACTGACATCAGAGAGAGGGAGAGGACGGGGAGGGTGAGGCAGAGGAAACCAGAGAAGTGCTGGTCTGCTCTGCTGGGGTGTGGCAGCGGCCCCACGTGACTTTCGATGAACTTCATGAACCTAGAGATCGATGGAAAGGCATTCTGTGCCGCACGTGTACCGGAGGCACCTGTCATTATCACTGCACCCTGGAACCAGGATCCCCTGCTCTTAGAAACCAGAGATCCCCCTGTATACTCCTGCGGTGAGAAGAGGGAGGCAGAAGGAGCGAGAGAGAGAGGCTAAGGCACATACATCTGTAAGGGAGGAGCAGACACTGTCAGTGCAGAGGAGGGTGAACATGAAAGCGGGAGGAATGGATTCATGGCCCTACCGTCAGTGAGCTTATCGCTGGAGTACAGAATTCGTCAGGAGAGCTGGTCGCACAGTCTTCCACCGACATCTCCTGCTGATCAACTTCTAGATGGGGGGGGGGGGTGTTTACTTGTATAAGCTTCCTAAATTTTCTATTCAGTGAAACAGGACATCATTTGACACGCTCACCTCCACTCTGATCGCGGCGCGGTCTCGTCACCCAGCACTGTATCCCACTGGTGAAGACGGTATTGTCCACGTCCAGGCACACGGGCTGGATGTAATCAGACAGGGTCACACTTTTGTCCAGGCGGATCACAGCGATGTTGGGACCCGCCAGCTTGCTCAGGATAATGTTAGACACCCCGAGTGACACATTACCCAGAACCACTGTCCAATGCCTGCTGTTGAGCAGTGAGCTGAGGATAAATGATTTGGAAGCACAGAAAACAGAAACATGAGGATGTTGAACTGAAGGCTTCATCGTCACTAGAGGTTTGAGTTCTGAATACATGTAGGCATATAACTTCATAAAACTAATATAACTTCATGTGGGGTTTGGTGGTCAAATGTGAGAGGAGCTGACCTGCTGAAGCACTCTGCTGAACTTAAGACGTATCTCTGTGTGATGAGAGCACCCCCACAGATTTTAACTTGATACCACTCCAGGCTGACTTGCCAGGGCCACACGCCTGGTGTCACCGCCCCCCTGCTACCTACATTGTTCAGTGGGGCGAGACCACATATATCCGCTGAGGAGAAGGAGATGGGGGAACAAATGTAGAGTATTAATTCAATACCCAGGATCGTCTGCTGTGATTTATGCTGGTCATACTATGTTACTCTGCCTCTGACATGCAGTTACAACAGTAACCAGCCAATCAGAGAGAGAGCAGTTGGCACAGTTATATGAAGGGTCCCTGTGTTGTAAATGGTTTGAGGAAGGCAATCACATGACAGACACACAAGAATAACCCAAGAACATGATGGGAAATTGAATGCCACTCACATGTATCAGTGTTGGTGGTGGTAGATGAATACGCAGTTGTTTGGGGCATGGTGGTGGGGATAGTTGAATACGCTGAGGTGAAGGAGGGGGGAACAAAGGCAAAATATTAATACCATACCCAAGATCGTCTGCTGAGATCTGCTCTGGTCATAGTCTGTTATTCCATCCAGAGGCACATTAATATGACCAGAGAAGCCTCCCTACTTTTCTGTGATGGTGTAGTTGTCAACCAGGGAGGGGGGATGTTGTGGCGACAGTAGTACTTGTCAACTTTGGAGTGGGGAAAATTTTGTATTAAACAATGTTAGCTAAAGCCCATTTCTAGCAAAGGCCCCTGTGCTTCAGCCTGAGAAAGCCCGTGCATTAAAGCGCAGATGACTCCGCCTCCAAAGTGATCAGCCAATAAGAGAGAGAGTGGTTGGTACAGTTATGTGAAGACTTCCTGTATTGTAAGTAGCCTGTCTGAGGAAGGCAATCATACAGTAGACTCGATAAGAATAACTTAGGAACTGGATGGGAAATTAAAGATGGGAAACGTCAGACACTCACTCTGTTCGGTGTTGGTTGTGGCAGATGAATTCACTGTTATGTTGAAGATGGTGACGTTAAACGTATACGCTAAGTTGGAGGAGGCAAGAATTAGGAAGGGAGTTGGTACAAGGCCCAGAATGCACTGGTCTGTTCGTTATGAGGAATGCCACCTCGTTGTGATCTGTGGCCAAATCTCTAATATCTAAATTATTACAGTAACAATGACCAACAATATCCTGATGAGAATCATTTGAGTCAATTATGAACCGAACAGGAAGAATACAACACAAATAAGATAACGTCATGGGATTTAAGCATGAGAACTGTGAGGTACTCACCCATGGTGGTTGTTGTGGGAGATGGTGTTACACTAGTGCAGGTGACGTTGTCATTCTCTGTCCCATTAGAGGTGAAAGTGACAAAGCATAGGAGATCATTGGTGATGGTGGAGTTGATCCAGTCCTCATAACGGGACACCCTGGTATAAACTCCAGGGAAGGTTGGCTCTGCACAGCCAAAGCTTACAATCCCAGCCTGGATCCAGATAGAGCCCTGCTGGACCACCATTGGACCCCCAGAGTCTCCCTGCAAATACATTAATATCACAAGCAGAGAAATTACTATCCATGAAATTCTTCCATATACCAACATTGTAACTTGTAAGCACAGAGACCACTCTCAGAGTTACGTGCCCTAAAATGGACCGTGAAGAAGCTGCTGTACCTGACATGAGTCCATCCCTCCCTGTAGCAGATCAGCACACATCATGTTGTCTGTGATGTTGATGTTTACCGCGCTATAGAGGCAGCCACACATCCTGTTTCCCAGTATAGGAATCTGCACTTCCTGTATAATTCCAGGTGATGGACGGGAGACTAAGGCGAAAAAACATTGGTTTGATTTGGACAAAGTAAGAATAACATACACGCACTGGTCTAGAAGCTCTTCAGCTGTTATTAAACTGCTGGCATCTGATGTTTCATTTAGGGAGTTAAAGGAGTCAGGCAGATATTGCTTATTGAAATGAGTAGCAGATATGACGGACTTGATCACATACCATTTGAGTTAATGTTTCCCCAGTCAGTGACCCAGGTCTCAGTGCCATTATAGAAGGTGCTGTTGCTGGCTGCCAGGCAGATGGGCTGGATGTAGTTGGTGAAGTTCACAGTGGCACTGAGCTTCAGGAGAGCGATGTCATTATTGTGTGTCCAACTATCATGAAGTGGATGAAGGACGATGCGGGCGACGGCTCTTTGTTGTACGTTTGGGTTCACACTTCCCTGGTTCTGTTGGCCCAGATATACACTCCAGCCAGCTGTGTTTGTGCTATGGCATATGAAAGAATGAAGAGCGATACCTAGCATGCATGGTCCGTACCCTTCCTGTAGTATTTCTCATTGTAATTATCACTTCATTACTAAAACAAAAAATATGCAATAATATTTGGTATCCCCACCCAAATGTATTCTGAATGGTTGCCTTTGTCCCAGTAAATGGTCAGGATTTGCAAACTCTACAGTATATTGCTAATTGTGTAATGGATACTTTAGTTTTCAAACCGCTGGCCTAATTATATTTTAATGATGATGATGGTTATTATTATTCTTTTTACTATTATTCAAAGGTTGCCAAAAAAGAAACAAAAACAGACAAAAGACTTTTGGCTTAAATAAATTTATAAAACTTTATAATAAAGTGCTGAATATCTCATGTAATTTTTTGAATAAAGATGTGATGGAAAATCCTCATTGTAAAGTTGAAATATCGTAACACAGACCTTCATAACCCGGGGAGTAGCTATACTTTTTATTCTGGTAACCCTCCACTCCATTTTAATATGAGCACATCTGTTTACAATTTAAATCGAGTTGAATTGTGTTTGAGTAACTTGCTCCTGCACCGATAGTCTTGAGTAATTGTTTTCTTAGTTGTTCATTCTAATTTTCGGATCCTTGCGTGGTTATTACATCACAACTTACCTGTAGAAGCAGTGGGCTGCAGTGAGCACCCACATACTGTCAATGAGGGATCCTTCACACATGTAAGAGCCATTCATGTACAGACTGGCCTGCCAGGGCCAGCTTCCTGATGAGGTGTTCTGGCCCCACACTGGGAGGAGGCAGAGGTGAGGAGGCAAAGAGCTGAACATGGATAAACTGACACTGATATAGACAATGACAGTATTGCTGTCCTGTTTCAAAGATGTTTCAAACTCATAATATTAACAAACTACTTGTAAAACAGGCCAATACAAACTATACATTGGCAGTGTTGTTTTTCTGCCAAATATACCTTTTGGAATTGTGGCCAAAAAGCTTTTTTTTGGCTAAATTTAACAGGGCTTGGACGTTGGTTGCACTTTTTGGCCGCAATTCCAAAAGGTATGTTTGACGCTAAAACAACCATGAGTATCACCGAAAGAAGACCATACCCACAAAGAAGCATGGTGGTGGTGTCACGTTCAAGCAGGACGAGGGAAAAGGCGGACACAGAATGACGGTACAATCAGGGCTTTATTACCCAGAGAGGAACACAGGGCACGCAACTTCAATGACAGGACTGGGGAAACAGACTTGAACGCGGACTAAAATACATAGCACTAATGACTAACAACGAGACACAGCTGGTAAACGCTGGGATTCCACACGAGGGCGGTGAGGGGGCATGGCACACAGGAGGATCGGACGGGAGGGCATGACAGGTGGCAGCATCATGCTTTGGGGTTGTTTTTCTTCAGCTAGAACTGGAGCATTAATCAAACTGGAGGGAATTATGAACAGTTCCAAATACCAGTCAATTTTGGCCCAAAACCTTCAGGTGTCTGCTAGGAAGCTGAAGGTGAAGAGGATTTTCACCTTTCTGCATGACAATGACCCCAAGCATACATCCAAATCAATAATGGCGTATTGTGAAATACAGTGTTTGTTTATTGTGTATATCATTACCTTTTTATTAGTATATTAAACATTTAAATATTCATATATTAAAATTATGTCATTTGTTGCTCTGATTTGGCATTTTTTTTAATAATTTTCCCCAAATAAAACTTTTTTGCATGTAATCCAAAATAAACAATCAATTGGTATTATAGGTTTTTTTTTTATTATTGGTTAAAAAATGTTTTCATCTCAGTAACTCTTGCCCTGGATATTATTAGTCTTTATTAAAGAAATAAATGGTAATATAACAAACCTGATTAATGACCACCGAGGCAAAATTGACAGTTTCGATAAAGTTGTATAATTGAAGTCTGTCTTCAAACTAATAAAAATATAGGCCTACAGAAAATTAATGTTTTGGTAATGAGTTTGTGACAGTGACCCATGCATCGCCTTTGTATTACTTCTACATTAATTTGGGGGCTCTGTGCATAAATATTTAAGATGAGAAGTTTTAATATATATATATACATACATACATACATACACACACAGAGTCCGGGAAAAATTTATTTGAACCCCTGCTGATTTTGTAAGTTTGACCACTAACAAAGTAATGATCAGTCTATCATTTCAAAGGTAGGTTTATTTGAACAGTGAGAGACAGAACAATAACATAAAAAAATAAGGCATTTCAAAAAAGTTACAAATGAATTTCCATTTTCATGAATGAAATAAGTATTTGATCCCTTTGCAAAGTACTTTGTACTTTGTACTTAGTACTTGGCGGCAAAACCTTTGGTCAGACATATCTTGCAGTTGGCCACAGGTTTTACACACATCTCAGGGGAGATTTTGTCCCATTCCTCTTTGCAGATTCTCTCCAAGTCATTAATGTTTCATGGTTGATATTTGGCAACTCAAACCTTCAGATCCCTCCACAGATTTTCTATGGGATGAGGGAAGGAGGTTCTCACCCAAAATTTGATGCAGTGCAGTTGTCCTGTCCCCTTGGCAGAAAAACACAATGTTTCCACCTCCATGTTTGACGGTGGGGACGGTGTTCTTGGAGTCATAGGCAGCATTCCTCCTCCTCCAAACAGGCGGGTTGAGTTGATGCCAAAGAGCTCGATTTTGGTCTCATCTGACCACAACACTTTCACCCAGTCCTCCTCTGAATCATTTAGATGTTCAGTGGCAAACTTCAAACGGGCCTGTACATGTGCTTTCTTCAGCGGGGGACCTTGCGGGCACTGCAGGATTTCAGTCCTTCACAGCGTAGTGTGTTACCAACTGTTTCTCTTGGTCACTATGGTCCCAGCTGCCTTGAGATCATTGACAAGTTCGTCCTGAGTAGTTCTGGGCTGGTTCCACACCATTCTCATTATCATTGAAACTCCACGAGGTGAGATCTTGCATGGAGCTCCAGACTGAGGGAGATTGGCAGTTATTTTATGAAATGGACCACCATTGGACCCCCAGAGTCTCCCTGCAAATACATTAATATCACAAGCAGAGAAATTACTATCCATGAAATATAATCATGAAAATAATCGCACCAACTGTTGTCACTGTCTCATCCAGCTGCTTGCCGATGGTCTTGTAGCCCATTCCAGCCTTGTGTAGGTCCACAATCTTGTCCCTGACGTCCTTGGAAAGCTCTTTGGTCTTGGCCATGGTGCAGAGTTTGGACTCTGGATAGACTGATTGCTTCTATGGACAGGTGTTTTTATACAGGTAACGAGCTGAGAAGGCTCCCAATGTCAGCTTATTACCTGTATAAATTATACCTGGGAGCCAGAAATCTTGCTGATTGATAGGGGATCAAATACTTATGTCATTCATGAAAATGCGAATTAATTTTTTTCAAATGCATTTTTTGGATTTTTTTATTATTGTTCTGTCTCTCACTGATCAAATAAACCTACCATTGAAATTATAGACTGATCATTTCTTTGTTAGTGGGCAAACTGTGTGTGTGTGTATATATATATATATATATATATAACCTTTATGGGCACTTAACTCATATTATCTGTCTGTTGTTTCTTTTACAGTGAAGAGTAAAGATGACGTGTTTGGTCATGGAAGAAATCATTTTACAGTTTTGCGCGTTTGTGATTTTTTTATTTGTCATTTTGACATTTAACAGCATCTATCCTGCAAGCAGTCTTCACAAAAATTTGAGGGCTGGTGGCAGGATAGGCACGCCAGCCACCACAAACTTCACACAGCTCTACCAAAGGAGACAGGACTCATTTCTGCTCTCCACTGGAGTATCTCTGCTGCAGCCGCCCACAGGAAGGCTGTACGCACCATGAAGGGGATGGAGGAATGCCCTCGGGAGCCTCATCTTCCCGGAAGAGTCCAAACCGCTAGAGAGTCAATGGGGTCAGGCCTGTTGGGGGTCGGTTCTGGTGTAGTCTTAATCAGGTCCAAATGTGAGCTGGCCCATCCGGGTAGGTGCGTGGAACGTCTTGTCTCTCCAGCATGATGACCATCTTCCTCTGCTGTTGGAAGAGCTTCGTAACTCTGCATTTCAGTGGCAGCTCTCTTTGAGGTACGCTGAGCGGGGAGTGGCCAGATCTCTGTTGGTGGGTACACCCATTATTATTCTGGTTACCATGATGCCTTCCGTACTCAGGGAGTAGCTGTTGCTGTGGCGGATCGGCCCGATAGTGTCCAATGTCACTACTTTCAACAAACATATTATGAGACTCAGGCTAAGGCACCTTCTGCGTGTTTTTTCTGTTGTCTCAGTGTATGCTCCGACCACGGTGAGTGATGTTCCTTGACTTTGCAAAATATCTGGGGATGCAGGTGCTGGATCTTTGTTCAAGCAGCATTAGCTGCATCGTTGGACTTGGTATTTCAGTACTGATGGTGTGGTGAAGGAGATGGATCACATCCTCGTTGGCAGATGCTGGAGGCTCCTGCAGTTCTACAGGGTCTACATGAGTGCCCAATTTGAAAATTCTGACCACTGACTTGTTGTTGCTACTTTGAAGATTCAGCTTACACCCAGTAGGCTACCACAAACTAGGAAAATGAGGGTGGACGTGGCCAGACTCAACGATCAAGTTTATGTGAGGAACTTGCAGACTTGGGCGCAACTGCCGATTTAATGTGATGTGACAAGATCCTGAAAGTGTTTCATCTCGCAGGGCCCCCTGGATATTATTGAGAGGAGTTACACACATGGCTTGATGGCAACTCCGATCTGAGAACTGAGAAGGGTGGCTGCGAGGGCACTGGGGGCAAATAAGGAGGGATTTGTTAGAGGGATCTGGGAGCAAGACAAAGGGCAACAGAGAATTACCTATGGTTCAGTGATCCATGTCCTGTTGAATCGAAGCATTATGCACATCCAAACTTGTTCCTCCAGCTAGGACATTGCACACCTCAGGGTCCACAGTTCTTGAAGCTGATCCTTCATTTAGCTGTGAACCACCCAATCTCACTGAGATTGCATGGGTGGTGAACCAGCTGTGGGTAGGAAAGGCCAGAGGGATCTGTGGTATCTGGGGTGAACATCTCCAAGCTGGTGGTAAGGCTGTCCTCCTGGCATTGCAAGCAGTCTTTGCTTCCATTTGAAAGACAGATGTCATCTGAACTGACTGGAAAACAGAACTTCTTGTCCCTTTCTGGAAAGGGAAGAGTGATCGCCTGGATTGCGACAATTACAGCGGGATGATACTGCTCTCAGTACCTGGTAAGGTCCTTGCTACAGTCATCCTCAACTGGATCCATGATCACTTGCTTGCTTACCAGCAATCAGAACAGTCAAGTTTTATACCGAAGAAGTTTAAGTCGACTGCATCTCGTCTGATTCTCCTCGAGCACAAATGTAAATATTGGCAGAGATTCTTTGCAGCCTTTGTTGATTCAGTTTATTGAGTTGCCCTGTGGGACATCCTGAGACTCCACAGAATCCCCCCGGCATTGCTGGACATCGTGGCTGGCCTGTACACTGATACTGTGAGTGCTGTGCAGAGCGGAGGCAGAACCTCTGCATTCTCTCCAGTTGGTACTGGGGTTCGTCAGGGGTGTGTACTTGTTCCTTCTAGGTTCAGTGCTTGCATGGACTGGGCGTTGGGCAGGGTTGTGAGGTCTAGTAGCTGTGGGCGATCTGTTGGTGAAGAATAATTCACTGATGTTGATGTTGACGTTGATGTTGATGAGTCAATGGAGGCTCTCAGGAGATAGAGCGAGGAGTCTGAGTGTATGGGTTTGGAAGAGTCCTGGATAAAAACCAAGATCCAGGCCTTTTATGACCTCTTGGTACAAAACCCATCAGCAGTGTGTCTGTCTGCAGAGAGACTGTCTGTGCTGAGAGGTTCACTTACCTCAGCAGTGACATTCATGTTTCTGATGACTCTTCCTATGAAGTTAGTAGATGGATTGGGAGAGCATGGGGGGTCATGAGGTTGCTGGATAGGGGTGTGGGGTGATCCCGATATCTTTGTAAGAGGAGGAAGGTACAAGTCTTTAGAGTCCTGATGCCCCTTTTTTGCTGTATGGCTGGGAGACATGGACACTATCCAGTGAGTCCCTGGATAATCCTTTGGCACTGTGCCTCTTTGGAGAATCCTTGAGTACCTTGAGCTGCTTTGACTTTCTGTCAAATGAGCATGTTGCTCAGGGAGTCCTGAATGAGGCACATTATCTGCATTATGAGGGAGCGTCAGTTACAGCACTGGCCATGTGTCATGATTCCAGGAGGGTGATCCTACTCGCAGGAGCCTCATTGCTGAGGACCCAAGCAGTTGACCAGGCCAAGGACACACCCACATAACACATGGCTGTGGCAAATAGACAGCCATTTCTGGAGGGTGGGACTAGACCGTGTGTTGGCCTGGAGGGTCGCCAACTGGGATCCTGAGGTGCTTTTTTGTGTGGTGGGTGTGGCAATGCACTGTACCAGTGCATGCTCCCCAACCTGACCTGACCCGTCAGCACAGGACCCTCTAAACATTTATATAACGAATCGTATCCATACTGCTCTCCCCCGAAGCCGTGAATACTGTCCTTACATGCAATACTCCACCCCATCACGTGCATTTTTAATAAAGACAAAGCAGAAGTGCACACCAATCGGGGGTTTTATGAATTTATGATTTTATGAATTTAAAAGAACATGATATCATTCTCCTTGCAACTAAATCAAGGCAATCATAACACAATGCTTGCCATTTATCCTGCGACCCTGGAGCATTTTGTACGACAAACTTTATTACAAGCCTACATTACACACTCTCCCCATCTTTTAAAGAAAAAGTAACATGATTAAATTCTCCACACAAAAATTTTTGCTGAGTTCCCCATGACACACATGACTGACTGCCTACTGGACTGCTTCAGATAAAAATTTTCAAACAGGGAGGCTGGCAAGCAAAAATCAATATTGAGTTTATTATAGAATGTTCAGAAAATTCTCTCTCACCCTACGGTATTAGAATCACTGACCTGTACATTTTTCTTGAGAAATTAGTAAAAAAGATCCATGGAATAAGTTTACATGGCAGATGGCTGTATTCACAACTGCAGGCTCTATTTTGAGTCACGGTTGCCCTTTTGTCTTGCCGTTCGAGTTTGATCCCGTTCACAAGGATCAGCCTCTAGTCCAGTGGTTCTTAAACCTGTTCCTGGGGGACCCCCTGCCAAAATGTTTTCATTCCATCCCACCTGGCTTTCAACCTGTCACATACATTATTAGCCTATTAAGGACCATCTCAGCCTGATTATGGTAGGAATGGTAAGAACATTCTGGCAGGGGGTCCTCAAGGAACAGGATTGAGAACCATTACTCTAATTGTCTCATCCTTCTGTTTTCTATCAATAAGCACTGTTGCTTCAATTTTGTGATTAGTCTCAAAATTTGAACAGGTCTAAATCTTCAGCAATGTGCCTATAAAGTTTGGAAAAATCAAGTGTCTAAGTTGGCCTTCTCTTTGCTATCACTATACAGAACTACCCTTTTTTGCTGCAATCTCCTTCCTTTGCTAATATAAAGCACTGCTTCATTTTTGAGGCAATTAGTCTAAAAATGAAATCAGGTGTGGATGTTCATCCGTATAATATTTTGTGAAGCAGTAATAAGACCCATGAAATGGTGTTTGACTTATCACTTCACAAACTTGAATGCCATGCAGTCCAGCCCCCATACAATGCCTCTTCAAAGTTTGAAAAAGTTATCAAAATCGATTTCGGTTATCATCTTAACAGGATCAAGCATCAAAACTGCTACTATTTAAGGGGAAACTGTCTCAAAATGTAATCATTTGTAGTTCCTCGCCCATACATTGCCTGTGCAAAGTTTGAAGACAAGCCGTCAAAGTTTTTCAGTTGCAGTCTCAACAAGCAGTGTGTTACCGGTACCAGCAAAACCATATGTGTTCCCCAAAGTATGGGGAATACAATTAAAAGTGAAGCAAAGGTAGATAATGTGTGTTAAGCAGTAAAGTAAAACAGTAAGAAACCAGCTTACGGAGCGTCAGCTCAGATGTCATATCTATACAATTTTATGCCCATTTACCCATAGCTGGATACTTCCACCCACTTAAAATGTTTATTACACACAATGTTCAAGCAGCACAGAAGCAGAACTGTGATCCTTTCTACCATGGCTGAAGTACCACTTACCCTTAGCCACCAGGCTCAGCACCACCACAAAGCACACACTTGTCCCGAGAGCCATGGCTTCCAGTGAAGCTCCCAGCCTGTAAATGTGCCTTTGCCCTCATCAACGAATTTATACCTCGGACTAACTTCATTTTCACTATCAACACATCCCAACCTACCTTTATAGCTGTTATCCTGGGATCTGCAAACATTAGTGTCCAGAGTTTACAGTCAACACCAGGTCTGAGGGTAAAAACACCTTGTCAATTAGAGCATGTAAGAATGTCATGGATGACACCTAACTTAAGGCAAGTTTTCAGCAATTTGCTGACCCCATGCATTAAATACTTTAGCTTAGGGGATCTTAAATTTACATAAACTTACAGAGTGGCGGGGGGGGGGGGGGCTCCTCTTTGGTACTGAGGTGGCAAGACTATGTTTATATGATGTCTATGCATGTCAGATCATTTCTAAAACCCTACACCAATCTTCTAACCACTAATCCGGTTCAGGGTCACTGTGTGTCTCGACCCATCGCAGGGCACGCATACAAACCCAACTGCACCGTCTTTGAGTCATATGAGGAAACTTAGGTGACTTAGGAAACGCATGAAGGCACCATGCACAATGTCGGGGCTCGGATTCCAACCCCGCAGACTCACCCAGAAACACATTATCATTCCAAAGTCTGGGTTCACTCACAAATTTCCTTATTTTGGAAAGAAAAGAATTTTCTTCCATAAAAATAATCCCAATTGGATCAGAAAAAGTGTAGACATTCTTAATATTGTAAATGACTATTGTAGCTGAAAACAAAACAATAATGTAATATTTTCATTGATGTACAGATGCACACTATTAGCAACCATCAGTCCTGTGTTTCAGTGCCACACTGCGTTTTGCTCATCCAAGTTTACCACTTTAAATGATTTGAAAATTTGATCATTAGAAATCCCATTTAAAATAATGTTAGCACAGCTGAAAACCATTGTGCTTGTTCAAAGCAATAAAACTGGTGAGTATCTGGAGTGTCCACAGTAGTGGGTTCGATTGAAGATGTGAAATGGCCAGAAATAATTAACTTTCTTCTGAATGTCACCAGTATTTTGTTTCCCGAAATGACACACAACAATTGAATGGTAGTGTATATTAATCTGCATGGGGATATAAATTAGCTAAAACAAATTCATGTTCAAGTACTTTACAGTGAACAAAAAGAACACAGAATTTACTTTTACCTTAGAGACAGTTGTAAATAACAGCCAATGCAAAACAAGAGGTTTGCTCAGCTGACAGCCCAAGGCAGTGACATCTACATTTTCAGGGTGATTAAGCAGATACAGGAAATGCTCCTGCTCTGGTTAGTTTCCAAGCTTCACTGATTCGGAGGAATGCAACTGTGGAATGCATTTTCTGCGTCATTTCTAATGATCTCTGGAAACCTGTTAATCTGCTCCAGTCAGCCTATCTATACATGCATGAACATCACCATGCCTCAAAAAATTGATTCAACAGTGCTGAACAAAGCTCTTCTTACCTTTCATGTGTTATTGTGAATTAAACTATGCAGACAATTCAAAAATGGACATCACTGAAATTATGTGTTAATTATCTAGTGAGCTGAAGATGGATTTTCAGTCAAAGTATTGACAGGAATTGAGAAAAGCAATGCCCATGACCAAATGGATCAGAGTCCATCAGGGTCATGCATGTGACATTCAGATGTTTCCTTACCTTATAATCAAACTATCTGGAAGACACTGTCCCAAGCCACCAGAATGCTTCTAGACACTCCAATGTTTTTCTGCACAAAACATGGTGTCAAACTAAATTTAAGGCTCTGAAGCATCTTTCGTGGAAAGGAGCAAGCTTACAAGAAAAAGAAAAAACACACACTAATAGCAAATTTGGGTCCTATATTTAAAAAAATGCCATGATAAAGAAAATCAAGATACATTCAACTGAATTTGGTCGACAACTTGTTTTAATTTCAATCCAAACATTCACTTGATGGAAAAAAAAAAAGTCAGGTTCTCTCTGTAAAAAGTTTAATATGGGTATGAGATGCTGTGGGAGGGTTAGGGACGAAAACCAAAACTTATCAGCACAACAGCAAAGGAGTCCATGAGGACGGCTTCCAAACACAAGAGTTAAAAGGGGGGGCGCTGGTCCCACGCTGGGCGAGTGGCGGTCAGTACGGCCTGTCTCTGCGGTCCTGTCTGTGATCGCCCCTGAAAAGGACATCAGATGGGGCTGCTCAGAGCATGCGGCGAGCAGTAGGAGGCTGTCTGAGCTTCTGTCCCAAGCGCATGCCAGCCCACGGCCCTCAGTGCAACCAGCCGCCACATTACGAAGACAATGACACTACACGCTGAGGGCTCAGCCCATTCCCTTACCTGGCATCCATTTTCCCAGGGCCGTACCCACCCCTGTCGCCACCACGACCCCCTCTAAAACCACCCCTGTCCCCCCCTCGGCCCCGGAAACCTCCACGGTCGAAGCCCCCCCTTCCACGGTCTCCGCCGAAGCCTTGAGAGAGAGAGAGAGAGAGGGAGAGAGAGAGAGAGAGAGAGAGAGAGTGTGAGAGAGAGAGAGAGAGAGAGAGAGAGAGAGAGAGAGAGTGAGAGAGATGTCACGCCATGGGAACAAGTTGAGATGCAGAAATGGCTCATTTTCCTCTCTCTGCAGTGCCCCCACATGGAGAGACGAGGCCTACCTCCCATGGGGGGCATTCCCCCTGCCCCTTCTGGTTTGGGCGCCTTGCACTGGTTACATTCATTCCTCCATGAAAAATTGAGGTTGCCACACACCCTGAATGAAACAGGTCCAGCATTTTTAGTTTTATTTGCACACAAAAGCACCGTGACTGTCACAGGGATGTTTCACCACTGCGTCAGTGTTTGCCAAATAAATAATCTCAGCTATCATGTACAGGTGCTGTACTCACGGGTTCGAGCATTTCCAGTCTCCTGCTCTCTGCTGGCCCCCACCTCCACCACTGTTGCCAGGGAAACCACCTCCCCGGCCACCAGGAAACCCGCCGCGGCCCATGGGCCCTACAGAGGGAATGGGAGAGAGGCGGCACGGGCCAGCTAAGTAATGTCTACACCCAAAACACCAGCCAGAGTCCATGCAAAGCCGCTTTAAAGAACCCTAATGTCCGTCGCACACCAGGGGCTAGGGTCACAAGCACCTTCAAGACATGCACTGCCACCCCTAACTTTTCTAGATATTACACCAGGGGGACTGTATGTGTGAACGCAAATGTCCAAATTGGTGATATCGGACATTAAACTGACTTTACCCTGCTATCTCAATCACTAAATCAATGAGTGAGTGTGCATGGTGATGTTTCATGAAAATAAAAACACAAACTTCCGAGGATGAAGAAAAAGGGTCATTTACATGTAGAAGACCCCAATGTACATGGCTAACTGGAGAGAAGACGAGATTAAGACGGAACGGCAAGAGACTTAGTTGTGCAGTAAACAAAATGCTGTGATTTCCATCCATCCATCCATCATATCCCGCCTCCTGCATGCTCTATCCAAGCACCACCCCTCATCTAAACAAACCAGGGTGTTTTTAGTAGGTATGAACGTGTCTGACATGGATATTCTCTAGTTGTTCACCACGTGTGAAAGCGCAACTTCGGAAAACACCCTGACCCAATTCTCCGGACAGTATCTGGAGTTCGTGCATGAAAAGGGCTACATAAATCAAAGCAGCCCAAGGCCGATCCTAGGAGTCATAGTGTAGAGAGAGGACAGCAGCTCACCTCCCCGGCCACGGCCTCCCCGCATGCCACCACGCCCGCCGCCGAAATCAGCCCTGCGAGTCGCAAACGATACTTTGATGGGGTTCCCGTTGAAATCCTTGCCTGCAGGAGGGAGGTGAGAGGCACGTGTGTCAAAGGGGCGCCTGCAATGACAAATACACCAACAAGGAGGGACCTCCACCCACCATCAAACCAATCAATAGCCGCTTTGGCAGAAGGGGGGTCATCGAAAGACACCGTGGCCTCCCCCTTCAGCTTGCCAGTCTCTCGGTCCGTGTACAGGTTGATCATGGGCAGGCCGGTCTTTTTGTTCACCTGAGCAGAGAACAGCCTAGAGTTCAACAGCCATGGCAAGAGTCTGTGGGAGTGGGAGGGGGGTCGACATGAGGGCGCACCTTGATGATGCCGATCTGCTTGAAGAAGTCAGCTACAGATTCCACAGTGTAGCTGTCTCCCAGGCCTTGCACAAAAATGGTGTTGTTATCCGAGTTATCCTGGTCCTGCACTGTAGGGGGAGAGGCGGGATCAACACTAACTCTCACCAATCAGCAGCAGAAAAGTGGACAAGGAGCCTTTCGACAGACTGCAAGCTTCAAGTACTTTGCACCATTTTAAAAGGGGAAAATTGACTTACTAGAGTTGGGTCCTCCCGGTCCTTGGTCTCTGTGGCCTTCAGAAAAATGAAAAAGAATGATGAACAGGGAGAAGCAAAAGTGTCATCATAGTTATCAGCCATCTACATACAGTCCTGCCACACACACAGTCTTTCACATCCATCTCCGGCCTGACCTAATCCTTGTCACACCTAAATACTATGACCAGCTTCGAAAACAACTATATGTGTGTGTGCCACAGAGGCTCAACCCACCACAAACCAAAGCATTTAGAGATCAACATCTAAGCATGGCTGTCTGTGCCACGAGCCCCCATTATCTATGAACATCACTGGGGGGGGGGGGGGGGGGGGGGTTTGTCTGGGTTTCTCGCGGAAGGGAAATGAAACACAAGCGGGGCTGAATCGGGGAACAGCACATGAAAA
>JAODKM010000043.1:4264977-4284164 GCA_026780845.1 Petrocephalus sullivani
CCACAAAAGCCCACACCGCCCTCCGCGGGGTCGGCGCGCGCCGCGCTGGGGCTAGATCGGGTGGGCGGGGGGGGGGGGGGGGGGGGGGGGGGGGTTTATCTGTGTTTCCAAGGATAACCAAAATAGACCAAAGCGGGCCAGCTCCAGGGAACTGCACATGATAAAAATGCATGCTATAGAGCGGGACTTCAATCGTTTATCAGAACCACATGCTGTTTACCTGTGAACATACACTGCACTCAGCAGCTGAGATACCAAACCACCACAACCCTAGACAACGAGATGTCGTTCTGCTGAACCTGGGACCAGGTCATTGAGCATGTAGCACTTATCCTTCATGAAATATTGTGTACACTCTCAAAGGCACATCCTTGGGACAGTGAGACAACATCCACCCCCAAAACCACAGGAAGGTTTCTTGGCAGGTGCAGGTGGAAGCCTAATTCCAGGGCAGCTCTCGCACTTGACACGCTTACCTACAGTTTCATGGGAGCATGTTTTAAGAGCAGCCACTGATGTGTGACTATAGCCTCGGTGCCGTGTTCAAACTGCGCAGATACAGCCAGCGCTTTCACCACGCCTGAGCCGCGCGAACACACGTGAAAACCGCATCATGCGAGGAAACCTGGATGACAGATTCCTGAGGGCTCGGAAACATCTAGAAGGCTTTCGCAGCAGTATTTAAATTTTTTTTACCCCGTATCTTTCTTACCCTCAAAAATGAGTGTATGTCCCAGAAGAACATGTTTAAGTAGAGCAGAATACAACACTATGTTGTCATTTGAAATGAGTAAATTCACTTGGGAAAAAAAAAAACGGCCCACTGCTGGGGTTTAAATATAGATCATCAAAATGATTACATTCCCCATTCTAATTAAAAAGATTGTACTGACAGAAAAAAAAAAAACATGTGTTACATAAAGATGATGATATTAACCAGGTAAAACAGAGACCACAAAATTAACGAAAACAGCATTTCCCCCAGGAGGTGTCCATCAGATTCCTCCCAGGTCATACCAAACACTCCCCACATCAGCTCTGGAGATTTTCAAACAAAACGTACGTCGTTTGTGCTTCTTTTAGGACCCAAAAAACAATTGGCGTGTCCAGCCTTGAGCCCATGTGCTTCTGGCACCATTGTTTTTGGTAATACCAGGGCGTTAGGGAAACCAGCAATGATGTGAAGTACCTCCCCATATCAAACACCTCATGATGTTGTGATCAAAGCCACGAACTCAGACCATGAACAGATTTTATACAGGTAGAACACCATGCAGTGACTGTTCTTAAATAACCCTACAACCAGGTAGACACAAAAATGTTTTGTCTTGATTTTCAGTCACAACCCAAAAACCCCACAACCATTTATCACACTGTTGGGTTTCTCTCTCCTTCGACATCAGCAGGGTCCAGTTCTGGTTCATCAGCACTATGTCCTTCATCCAGTGTGACACTGTTGAGAGGCTCAAGGAGCCCTGTGTGTGCACGATCAGACCATTCACCACCCCCAAGGCCAAGCTAGAACATCACCAAGGGTTATGAACACTCCTGTTCCAAGCAGGTATGGGGGAAAATACAGGAATCCTGTGTGGAGGACATGATTCCAATTCTACTTCATGAAGCCCCTCATTGATACTGCCCACTGCCCCTCCAGTCATCTAACACACCACCTCGTACTGGGTTACAGTCCATTCCAAGGTCATTGACTTGGTTTTCCAGGAAACACTTCCAGGGTTCCAAATGCATCAAACAATTGCAAGTTTGTTACTTCTTAGGAGAGCAGACATGAGGCTTTTGAAGTTCTGTTATGTGGATCTTCTGTAAACATGCGGCGCTACAGAGCACACCACCACCACCAGGAGGACCAAGGGTTTGTTTAAAAGCAGTTTTTTTCCACGAGTCCCATAAATGCCTTTGCTGGTTACACACCTACAAAACCCATACCACACCTTGATGAGGATCCAGACATGGAACATCACAAGTCCAGAGTATTTCACAGCCTCAGATTCAAACTTTGTGTGTTGAGACCCAGTTGCATTTCATGCTTGCCAGTTGAGTGCATACTATAGTGCCCTCATGTGGTCAATGATAATACACTACACTGACCTTCACACAGATCTTTGTTAGCAATTAACAGGAAAGATACTGAAGGGAATTCGACTGAAGACCTTCAAGATTCCAGGGACATAGTTCCCATGAAACTGCATCACCCATTCCCCATTCAATTTGTGGCCAGAAGATGCACACAAAAACAACACACACACACACACACACACACACACACACATATATACACGTAGAGTAGAAAACACAATAACTGCAAACACACACATTTGTACAGCCATCTTCCAGAGCATTGCTCATGACCTTCAGTGTTCACATGCAGAACTAGGCCACATGCCACATAACATGTTGAGGTGCTTTAGCTGTGAACCTTCATAATTCATGATAGAAATACCCAAGATTGTGCTGATTCCATTGCTCTAGAGAGCCCTTAACATACCTTTGCCCTGGCCATTCAGTCTACAACAGGAACGGCACGGGCATAAACTCCCACATCTTCCCACCTCAAGATGCTATGCATCCCTAGGGTCCCGACCACATCCCCATCCTTAATGTGCCAATGGATCTCTCAGCAAGTCACAGTAGACTGCAGCGCGCCCCTACAGGCTACCTTCCGCATTGCTCTTCGTTCACATCCAGCCACCGGGGCTCATTCCGGTCCCCCTCCCCACCAGTTGCCTCCTGCTCAACCCGCAATTCTTTTGAAAGTGTGTCACTTACCACCAAACTTATTGAATCCTCCTCGATCGCCCATTCTGATGGAGAGAAAAGCGAGACGCATTGAAGGCTGCCGTCCCGGGGCCCTTGCCGGGGCCCATCATAAACTCCGTGCTGAGCTCTCTTTCCCTCGCCCCACCTTCTCTTCACCATCTTAAAGACTCCTCCTCCCTCAAACCCAGGCATTTTAAACCCAAGCTTTTGCTTCTGAAATCTAACAACTTGCTTGGCTCTACCAGTATGGTGACAAAGCTATCTATCCTTTCTAGAACTGTCTGTAGTCTTGAATTGCACAGGGATACGTGAGGGACATTAATACTATTTGGGAATACAAGTGCATTAAATACCATCTTATAGCGCAGGCCGAGTGGACTCCTAAGACCATTTTGGGTTGTTATTTTTATTTATGCATCAGCAGTAAGTGAAAGTCATCCGAGCATTGATGTCCAGCACACCATCTAAGGAAAGGGCTGACCTGGACTTCACAGTTTTTTTTTTCTCCTTTCTTTTCAGGAAAAAGCCCAAGGAAGCATTCCAAGGAAATGTTCCACATCTAACAGATCACCTCTTTGTTTTAACCTTTTCTGAATTGACCGTTTTCTTGGGGGGGAAACAAAAGAACAAAAAGTCCCCCAAATTTGGGTTTGGTGTTTAGGAACGCATAAGATTTTCTCCCCTTTCCACTGTCACTTACTAACATCTTGAACATTGGGTGCCCCTCTAAGAGGAAAAAAAAATAAAATTAAACAAAAGAAAAGCCCCTAGGAGAAGATGCAAAGATTGATTAAAGCAATGATAAACAATAAGAAAGGCACAAAAAGCAACTGCATACTCAGAACACGCAGTCTGATTTAACTGCTTCAGCAAATGATTCCAGTCTGCTTCCTGCATTTCGGTAACTTTACACTCCACTTTACACACTAAACCAGTCATATTGACACAAACACTTTTTTAATTGTATCCAGGAGTGTGTGTGTGTGTGTGTGTGTGTGTACCTGCAGACACGACTGCGGAAGGGAGATTTGGAGTTAACCAGTCAGAGTATATACACATACCAATCAATGAATGAAACGTTGAGGCATTTCGCGTGTTCCCTGAACTGTGTGCTTCCTAAAATCCACTGTTTATAAAAGGAAGCAGGGAAGTGTGCAAGACCGGTCACACAGTGGACATCCTCATGGCTCCTAAATTGAGAATGAACCCACTTATGTAGTAGGGAAGCCCCATGGCAGCTGAGAGGTACACAAACCAAGTAGGGAGGCCCCACGCTGCTGGGAGGTACACGTCCCAAGCAGGGAGGCCCCACACCACCAGGAGGTACACATCCCAAGCTGCCACCCCCTTGTATCCCAAGTCCCCTCACTCCATAACCCGAGGAACTCTTATGACAACTTGTGTGCTTGCACACGCACACCTGGGGCTGATTTTCATGAGGCCTCCTTTGGACACCAGGACAACCTAAATCGCAACCACAAGTGTGAGACCTTGCGTTTGTCTTAAATGCTCCCACCAGGTCTAAACCGTCCAACGACTCACAAGATTGCATCCTCTTTCCATTGGGTGTTGATTTTTTGGGGCTTGTGCACAATGGGCTGTTAGGCTCTTTCTTTTTCTCTCTTTTTAAAGCAGCTCCATTACGTGTAACAGAAGACGTTAAAAAGACGGACGCCCTTTGACAGGAACCCCCAGCCGTTGGCACACCGCGACCCTGAGTGCGCTTACAGTGCGTTTCAGTGTTTGTGCTGTATATCTATCACCACAGTGCAGCATCAGTGAGTGCAGTAAGGCATCCCAAGACCAAGGTGACACTTACCCCATGCCTCCTCGTCCCCGAGGGCCCCCGCGACCTCCCCTGTCAAAGCCACCTGCACCCCTGCCCCCAAATCCGCCTCCAGCTCCGCCTCCACGACCACGGCCGCCGCGCCCATCTTGGCCGCCGTAGCTGCCGTCCTGGCCTCCATATCCACCGCCACCCCCACTGCCCCCCATGGGAGGGGTATCCTGCCCATAACCTGAAGGAGGCAGAAGGACCCAGGAACACTGAGCTACACTGCCGCCGGGATCATGCTGGGCTGACAACAGACCGTGGGGCTGCCGGCCAGGGCACTCACCTCCTCCCTGGCCATACTGACTCTGCTGCCCATAGCCCTGGGGTGGTGGCGAGTTGTAGCTGGGGGCCTGGCTGTAGGGGGCGCCGCCACCACCATGCTGGGATGATTGCTGTTGCCCACTGCTGGCACTGTAGCCGCTGCTCTGACTTCCATAACTGCCTCCGCCCTGGGACTGGCCATAACTTGAGGACTGGGAGTTGCTGCCATAGCTGCAGAGACAAATTCATGACGGTGACAGTACTGTGCATCACGCCGGCTGGATGATCTCCCCACGCACACACAGGCACTCAGACAAACACACGGGAGCACAGACACAGTGACACACGCATGCACAAGCCGACAGGCACACAAGCACACACGCGCCGGTCCTACCTGGTGGTGGAGGGTGCAGTGGACGCCTGCTGCCCGTATCCTGGGTAAGACGACTGCTGGTTGTAATTGCTCTGGGGGGGCTGGCTGCTGGTGCTGCTGTACCCCGCCGATCCGTAGGACTGGCTGGGCTGGCTGTAGCCCTGGGAAGTTGACTGGGAGCCGTAACCACCTGCGGCACACCGCCCCAAGTCAGGGAGCGAGCCGGCACCGGACCGGGTCACGGGCAGACGGCCGGCAGCGGCGGCACGCACCTGTCTGCGAGTGGCCGTACCCAGAGCCGTAGCCCCCCTGGCTGTAGGACGAGGAGCTGCTCTCCGGGCTCTGGCTGTAGCCCCCGTAGCTCTGCTGGCTGTAGCTCTGCGCTGCAGGCTGGTTGTAGCTCTGACTAGCCTGGCCTCCGTAGGCACCGTACCTGACGGGAGCAGGCGATGTGACGGAAGCTCCCAGGCCCCGCGAGAGATCCGGCGGTCAGCATGCAGGTTACGGCGGTAACGAGACGGTAACTTACCCCTGCGGTGCGGACTGCGAATATTCTGGGGGGGGGGGAGCAGATTATTAAAACGGGGTTAAAGCAGGGAAAAGAGAACGCGGACGGTACCTAAGCAGGCGACCTGCATTCGGGTCCTGAGGATGCACCTGAGACGCCCCCGTTAGAGGGGAGCGGCGCCATGGCGGGGGGGGGGCGCGGGGTGGGGGTTAGCCGAGCGGCTAACGCTAAGCGTCGCCCAGGGAAACCGGCACATCCGCCCGGCCCGCTTCCCCCGTATCGCCCCTTCGGAGAGGTTTTCCGCGCGTTTCTGGTTATGGGCGACCAGACAGCTAAAGCGAGGGGGCGCGCTAAGTCTCCGGGGGGGTAACGACGCAGGTACCGCACGGCGACTGCGGCGCTAGCGCGCTAGCCGGCCGGCTAACAAAATGGCGGGCGGCCCGACACGCTCCGCTCCCTTTGTGTGCGCTCGGGAGTAAGCCGGGCCGGCGAGGGCAGGGGGCCGGCGACGCGGGCCGGGGACGCGCACACCGCAGGCCGCACTGCCCTTAGACACGCCGGCAGCTACCGCAGTCAGTAACACACGGGCTAACGCGCAGCGCCGGTTCGCCGAGCCCTCCTTCCGGACCGACGCCGCTTACCGTTGGACGCCATCGGGTTGGAGGTCTGGGTTTTCGCGCTGTTGGAATAAACCGCGATCTTACGGACACTTCGGCTCTGGCAGCAGGGAATTGACGGTCCCTCCACACAAGTCCGCCGGATTTACGCAATCTGTGCCACACCCCCCCTTCGCTCTGGGAGCTTTTATAAACTCTGGACCATACCATCCCACGGAGCCGAGAGGGGCCATCCGGCAGGGGCCATTGCGGGGCCGCTCACAATTAGAAGACGTCTGGCGCAGAAAATTCAGTTTGTATTTATTCCAAAGTTGAATTCTAAAATTAATAAGTTTATTTATACTGGGTGTAGCGTTTGGGCCTCAGAGCGGTCTGCGCTCCAGCACTTTAAACGCTACATCCAATGCAATACAAATTGAACTACAATATTTATAAAATCGGTTGTCGTATGATTTATTTTAGTATGTGTATTTCGTAGTATGCTTCTTACTTTTGATTTGAAATGGAAAAATCAAACTGTGCGCACAGAAAAATCTAGTTTTTAGATGATTGCTGCCTGGACCATCAACCTAATCTTACATGGTAAACCTGTCTTGCAGTTTGATGTAACCGGTCTCTGTAGATAACGGTGCATTTTTTTACATCTGTTTCGAGTTTAAATAGTTAATAGCGCTCATAGACCATTATATAAGATAAGCCATAGTAATAGGTGTCTGTGTTCTTTATGGGCTCTGGCACCTGAGTTTACTCAGTCATCTTCACCCGCTGTGTAAATCCTGTAAAGACAAAAGCAGGCAAGATGCAAGTTTCCTCACTTTATTTCAACACTATTATTTGATCGTCTGTTGCTCAGAAAACGTACCTATACTGCATTTAAAACTATGAAATCGGTTTCAAAAAGATACAATACGGTGTTAAATCTTGAACATAATAGCATTACAATTATACTATATACTTTAACATAATAATATTAGATTAATAGAATTAATCTGAATTCCCCTTAATGCATGTTTCAATGCAACGTGAAAGTCAAGGAAACATCTTGATCCTTCATGGCCATGTCCAGATGCTTGCTGTTGTAGGTGCAGGTCTTGCAGCCTTTCAACCAGCCTTCTCTTTGCCCAAAGTCAACCCCGTTTTCCTCCTGAGGTTCGCGTAGAGCAAAGCGAAGTTGACGAGATAGGTAGTGACGCACACTAGACAGAGGTCCTCCAAAATGAAGATCAGCACCCCAGCCAAGTACAATGACCCTGCCACTGAAACCCAAGAGGAAAACACCAGAAAGAGCGCCGCTTTGCTGGACGCTGAGTGACCTACAAAAGGGAGAGAGGTTATTAGGCATAACCACCAGTCGGGGACCATGAGCACACATACAAATATATGCAGAGGCGGCGTAGTACACGGACCCAGTGCCAGCTGCAGCGTGTAGAAGATGATGCCCAGGACACTGTTAGGCTGATTTAATATGCTTTCTTTTGACAAGATTAACTGCACCAGTCCGAAGCCACGGCCCCACCTACAATACAAAGAAATACATATATGCATACATATTATATACACGCACACACACATATACACACATATACATAAATGTCAAATGAATCTATACATGTCAAATGCATCTATACAAAAACCACCCCCCCACACACACACAGTTGCACTAGGGCGTAGGTTTGTGTGGCTTTGCAGCACTAAACTACTAAACGTGGCATCATGTTCTCCCATGAACACGTCCATAGTTTGCCTCTATGGAGCACAGCCACGTAACACTCACGTATTCGTTCGCAAAAAAAAAAGACTTGTCTGAAACTTTCACAAATATTAGCGAACTATCAGGTTTTTTACAGTTTGGCTCATGATTATAAAATTTAAATCCGAAAAAATCATGAACCACATGCTCTCATCTCCACTGTTTATTTCGCCAACTCCTACCTGGACGTAAAGACTTTGGAGCAGCTGACGGAGGCGCCGAGGTCGCACATGGCCCGGTAGCCCGGGTCCCTCTCCCGGGAAAGCTCCACATGCAGAGCGTACACAGACAGCAGCATACCGAGCGTGCAGAGCCACCAGCGGGCTGCCCGCTCCCACCGGGGAACGCTCCCTGCCATCCCGTACCAGAAGAGCGTGTCCTTTCCCCCTACGCACCACTAAACCAGGCGGTTAATAGCGCCGCATTGCCGCCCGCTTTCTGCACCACCAAGTCCTCCAGCTCCTAAGCGCGTCCGAAGGCAGCTACGTGTTAAAGTCCGGACTCCAGGAGGTTATTGGACGCGCATTTTAGGGAGCAGACAGTCAATTGGCTGTTCGGACCACTGGAAGGAGAGAAGAAAAAAACTGTTTAGGATATGCGCGGTTCAGATTGGAATTTAGGAGAAATGGACTTTGTACGGCACGGTAGCCTACATGCATTTTTGCAAACGGAACAGCGCTTTGATCAGATGGGACGTTCACCAGTTCTGCCCAGCAGTGAGCGTATTATTCATCATACACACAAAAATCACATCTTTGTCAGCACAAGCAAGTTACAACATCTGCATTTAAATTCCGTTTTATTGTTGATTTCCACTTTTTCATAGTGTTAATACACCTGTAACGTTACGTGCAGAAGAATTCTATCAATATTAATAATCTATCAGTAAAAATCCCAAACCCTACAGTATTGCGTTCTTTGGAGCTTTAACGGGAAAAAAAGCAGAATTTCAGCTATACTCCGCCCAGGCAGAGTGACAAAAGGCAAACTGCCAGTAGAACCACCCCCTTCGTCTTATTGGTCAAACTTACATGCTTCTCGATTTTATTGGATATAGGACCTGCTATTCTAAGTGAACGCGGAAGAATACTAGGAAGTAGAAAAGAGGCGTGAAAGACTAAGATAATGTGCTTGTTTATCGGTATGCACCGACTGTAAATCACGTAAGTTGGTTGTCTTTCATTAACTTGATGATTATTTTGACTACGTATCGTATAATTAATACGATCCCGTGTTACAAACGTCAGTTTATCTTGCTTGAAATTTATGAACTGAATAAAAAATAGTCATCATAGCAACTGGATAAGAAAATCTTCGGCTCTGGACCATCACAGAAGCAAATGTTTATGTGAGAGACACTGTAAAACACATAAAACCGGCTCCATTGTACGATTATTATCTGTAGTACAATCGGAACAAACAGTTATAAAATAACTCGAACCGAACTGTTTCATAGCAGTTTCCTTGCCAAGCGCGACTGGGGCATGGCTACATACGTCGTAACTTTTCAACAATAAACATTAACCAGAACTACATTTTTTAAAATTGCAATAGTGTTGAAATAAGCAGATAAATGTGTACGACGCTTATACACGCAAACAGTTTTCGAACATCACCGTTACTCGTGCCGTTAACTTTCTCTGAGATATTAATTTAATGTTGAGACAGTCTAATTAAAACATGATGCATTGTTATATAATAGAAACTATGTGTATAAAGGCTGTTTGTTTAATTGTTTAATTTTCGAATTTTCCTTCCGTTACTCTCTCCCGTTCATAACAGTGTCACTGGTGGGACACGCCTTTGTTTCTTGTTTCATTTTAATTACATTTCTGTTTGCTTCAGGACTATGTCAGCCAGTGAAGGTGGGAAAGCTGATGTTCCACAAGAAGGGTCTTCAACATCTGGCATCGCTATGACGACCAGCATGGATACCAGCAAGAAGAACAGCCAAGCAAGGACTGAATGTCATACTGAGTCTAATAACGACGTGACCTCCACTGCTGATTCAAACCTGGCTCTACTTAAAGCCCACTCTCTAGATGTGAAATTTGAGGTGGGTGAGGAGTATGACATCATAGAGACCATTGGAACGGGAGCCTATGGTGTTGTTTCCTCAGCCAGGAGGCGGGACAATGGTGAGAGCATTATTACAATTGATTTGATTAGAAAAAGTTTTCAGCTAATGTGGCTTACATAGAGTATGATTTTAAACATCATCGATTCATTCAATTGGCTGTTTCGCTAAGGAAGTTCTCATGGAAGTGAAAGCCACAAAAGATTGCTATTACTTTGCATGTTTTCCCATTTCCCCTCTTTAATAAAGGGAACATGTCTTGCTGTTTGTGTGGCTAACTATAATTCCACATGATCTCAGGTCAGAAGGTGGCTATAAAGAAAATTCCCAACGCTTTTGAGGTGCTGACCAACGCAAAGCGCACCCTCAGGGAGCTCAAGATTCTCAAGCACTTCAAGCATGACAACATCATTGCCATCAAAGATATCCTGCAGCCAGCCTTACCTCACTCTGCCTTCAAGTCTGTGTAAGTGTATGGAAGGCATCATACTCTCAGGGAACATCCCTTAATACAAGGGCTGCCCAACCCTGCTCCCTTCAGAAGCATCTCAGTTAGAGGGTGCGTTCGACTTCATGCAGCCGCTTACAGCGCTGGCTTAAAGCGATGCATTCTGGTCATTTCTGATTGGCCAAAAACTAACCATCATGCATTGCGTCAAGACCAGAATGCATCACTTTAGAATGTACCCATTGTCAGTTATGTTGAAGCAAAGCTGACTCTCTAATAATGAGATGCTTCTGAAGGGCCTGATTGTCAGTATCAGGTGTGTTAAATTAGTGCCGCACCCAAGCTCTGCAGGGTGGTAGATCTCCAGGAGCAGAGTTGGGCAGCCCAGCCTTATACCATATAAAATGGAAAATGTCTTACCATGGTGGTAACCACCCCATCTGTCTTTCCAACAGCTATGTGGTTCTGGACCTGATGGAGAGCGACCTTCATCAGATCATCCACTCCCATCAGCCTCTGACACAAGAGCACACGCGGTACTTCCTTTACCAGCTGTTACGAGGCCTCAAGTATGTCCATTCTGCCAACGTGATCCATCGAGATCTGAAGCCCTCCAACCTGCTGGTCAATGAAAACTGCGAGCTAAAGATTGGAGATTTCGGGATGGCTCGGGGCCTAAGCCAGCGACCGGAGGAGTCCCGCTCCTTTATGACGGAGTATGTAGCGACTCGGTGGTACCGGGCCCCTGAGCTAATGTTGTCTCTGCACCACTACAGCTTGGCCATTGACTTGTGGTCAGTGGGTTGCATCTTTGCCGAGATGCTAGGGAGGAAGCAGCTCTTTCCAGGCAAGCACTATGTCCACCAGCTTCAGCTCATCCTTTCTGTACTGGGTACACCCCCAGAGGGTATCATAGGAGCCATAGGAGCAGATCGGGTCCGGTCTTACGTACAGAGTCTTCCGGCCCGAGCACCCATCCCCCTCACAACTCTGTACCCCCAGGCTGAGCCACGTGCCCTGGACCTGCTGGGGGCCATGCTACGCTTTGATCCACATGAGCGGATCACAGTGACCCAGGCGCTGGCTCACCCCTACCTTACCAAGTACCACGACCCAGATGATGAGCCTGTGTGCGTGCCGGCCTTTGACTTTGAGTTTGACAAACTCCCGCTCACTAGGGAGCAGATTAAAGAAGCCATCCTGGACGAGATTCAAGACTTCCACCGCCAGAAACAAGGGGGCAGGAGGAAGATCCGGTTCTTGCCCAAGCCAGCTTACAGTAAGCAGCATGGCTCCCTTGCAGCCAGCACGGGTGCCACTGGTAACACTCCAGCCACTGGGCCGGGGCAGTTACCAGTTCAGCATTTGCCAAGCCGTGAATTTCAGCAGGAAGCGGACATTGCAGGCACTCGGGCAGCATTCGCTGCACGGACAACGAAACTCTGTAAACAGCCGCCACCTCATCTGACCAAGTCACAGCCCGGATTGACCCAAAGCCAGGATGTGGATATGTTGAGTGCGAACTCTGAGAGTGGCCACCCAGAACCAGAGACCATTGATCTGACCACACCCATCTCCACACAGGACACCTCACCCTCACATACAATTGAACCTCCGGGGAGAGAGGAACCACCTCTAAATCAAGGGCCTCTTACCTCAATGAGTCAGAGCCACACTCTGTCCAATCAGATGCCCTCATCCGCTCTTGGCCAAGCCCCACCATCTTGCTCACGCCCCTGCACCTCACTGACTCTGTCTGAGTCTCAAGCCCAGTCCCTCTCTCAGTCCCTCTCGCAGTCCCTGTCCCGCTCTTTGATTCGAGGGGGTAAGGTGGGGACAGGGGATGGGGTCAGAAAGGAAGGGGCCATCTCAGATGACACAAAAGCCGCCCTTAAGGCGGCAGTACTGCAGAAGTCGGCTCTGCGACAGAGGGCCAGATCAGGTGAGGCAGCGTGACGGCATCATGAGGTCATGGGTAGTGCTGGTCTGAGTATGTAATGAAGTACTTCAGTATGGAAGAATTCATCACTATCTACGCAACATCAAGTTAGCTGGCTTACTAGTGATCTAGGTTCGGGAAGTAATCTTAATAAAGGGTGGTGGAATTCAAGTCTGTTTCTCATTCTCTCTTTCTCTTCCTCTTCAGATGGGTCCTCAATGCTACTGCCCGCAGAGATGGGGAGAGGAGGTGTCCTTGGGCAAAGCTGCTCCCACTCAAACTCACTGTCAGAACAGAGACGCCCCATCACAGCACAGGAACGCCAGAGAGAGCGGGAAGAGAAGAGGAGAAAGAGGAAAGAGCGAGCCAGGGAGCGAGAGAGGAAGATGAAGGAGAAGGAGAAGAGAGAGGGAAAGGCAGCCGAGTCCATAAGAGGTGTGCCACTGAGTGACAATGACAAGAGCCTGTTGGAGCGCTGGATACGGATGATGGACAGCTGCGCTGATAGATCTCAGCCAATCACAGACGGCGTCGGCGGGAACAGCGACAGCCAGGTCCACACGCTTTGTGCAGAATCGGCTGGTCAGATCCAGCCGTTGTTGGGAAAGGGGCTTCAGCTGGCAGAGTCAGACTCTGGCCAACGAAGCAATGGTGCAGGCGAACACCAGTTACGAAGCAAAGGGCCTCAGCATCAAACCGTCCCCAAAACAAACCACAGCCTGTCTTTCTACCAGCATAGGGGCTCCCCAGCAGCCCCTCTGCCTTTTCCTGTCATGCAGGCTGCAGTGGGCAGGATGGATGTGCTCAGTACAAATGTGGGCATCGACAGCCTTGGGTCTTGCACAGCAGTTAAAAACGGTTCAGTCCGGCACCAGGTGGACTTCAGAGGAGGCAACACGTATGACACAATGGAGAACTGGCCAAACAGACCAGCAACAGGACCATCGCTCCCCCAACACCAGCTGCTACCTCTTGGGGTGTTCCTTAATAAAATTCCCGTCCCTACTGGTGGGGAAGACCTCCATGTTGACGTCAATGGGGATGTAAGCATGGCTACCCAAACCAATGGAAAATTGCCCCCTAGTCTGAGTTCCACTAGGTCAAGGAGTATGGAGAAGGTTCTTCCCACCCTAAGTAACCATTCTCAGAGCCCGCCATCAGGATCTTCTGTGCTGCCAAGGCCCATCCAGGAGTCCACAGCCCCAGAGCAGCCAGTAGGGGGCAGCATCCCTGACATCCACACAGTCACTCTGCAGCTCTCCAAGTCCCAGGTTCAGAGTTTCATTTCCCGTTTGCCCTCTGGTTATTTTATTTGTTTTATGTCATTTGTTGTATTACTACTCTGTGAACAATTTCTCTGTCATTAGCTTAGATGTGGTTCAGCTAAATGGTTGATTTCTAAAAGGAAAGAGCAGTTGGCAGTTATGGGTCATAAACTGTAGTCTCTGAGGACACAGCACAGGGGTTTAAAAAGCAACGTGCCTTGATTAAATTAAAATCTTAACTACGGCTAAGCTCATGCCAGGGTATTTGCTTCTATACGTTCTTCTGGTTCAGCTGTCTTGACCTTTGACCTTGTTGCATATGCACTCAGGTTGACGACGTGCTCCCTCCAGTGTTCTCCGTCACTCCCAAGGGCAGCGGGGCTGGCTATGGGGTGGGCTTTGACCTGGATGAGCTCCTCACACAGTCCTTCACCGACCTCCAGCAGCCTGACCCCAGGGACAGGTCAGCAGGCCTTTAAAGCTTAAGCCTAGATGACTTACCTGTCGATATAGGAAGTGAACGTAATGTGTACTAATGCATCTCCTCCTCCCATTTATTGCTCCAGTCACAGTGACTCCGCCCCTTTATCGGCCTCCTTGCTTTCCGATTGGCTCGAGGTGCACCGGATGAGCCCAGCTGACTTGGAGTCACTTCAGCAGGAACTTCAGCTGGGTTCTCCCATGATCCTCTCAGACACACCCAGCATTTCGGACACCTGAGATGTTTATACAACATGCTGACTGATGCTTTGATCACCAGTGCTTACAGTGGACACTGAACTGATTTCATAATGGCTTGATTGACACAATAGTGATTCCATGTTATGACTGTAGTTTAGTAATAATGGCCCCGACTACAGAGATAACGTTTGCAATCTCTGTTCAGATAAATGTGTGAATGCATGGGTAAGGACATAGAAAACAGGAATACAGCATGAATGTACTTTGCATTAACTACTGTTTTTAGTAAAAGCATTTCAAGCTGAAATGAATTCTGCTTTTCACAGACCATTTGTTATTTAGTGAAACACACTGATAAAGATTACATTAAATCAGACATTTATTTGGTCCCCTTTTAAATGTTTTTAAAATCTCGGTTAGTTTAGCCATGTCAGAGAATAAGCAGTTAATGGGAGATGACATTGGAATAATCAAGCACTTATGTCCCTTAAACCTGTGCTTGCCCCCCCCCCCATCGCTCCCATAAGCGCATGCACCTTAGTAACCTGTGCCGCTGCCGTTCCGGTACACTTGGAAATGTCTGCTTAGTGTTTTGTGTTCCTCTGCGTTTACTGAAAACAGGGGGGCAGCCCTGTTCCTGCTCCAAAGGGTCTCTTGTTCAGTCACCGCCGTCTCAGAGAAGCTCGCAGTGGCTTTGCCTGGATGTGAGCCTGGCAGGACCCATCACTGCCGCAGTCATTTCAGACACAATAGCAGTCGTCATCGCTCAAATCAAAATACGTGACAATCAAATATAACACGATTAGCGCACCTGGGTTCTGGTCCCGTTGTACTCACAGTACACAAAGACCCAGCTCCTGTAGTTCGGCAGGTCCCGCATTGGCTCTTATGTGCTTATGGTAGTGCAATAAACACAAACAGCCCTTCCTGGTCATGGCACACGATGCTATCCAAGCCAAGACAATACCGCGGCAGCAAGCACAGCCAGGGCCCGGGCCCGGCCCCGGAAGCCTACGCTGTGCAGCTGGATCTCCGGCACTGTGCTGCGAATGAAGCCAGCCAAGGTTGAGACTTTAGCGTAAATGCCGGGCTTGTTGGGCTGGGCGCAGCCTTGGCCAAAACTCACCACCCCCGCCTGTACCCAGGTTCCATTCACCATGGGGCACACCAGGGGCCCCCCCGAATCACCCTGGGAAGTGGGGGCGAGACAGGGGAGGGTTGGCATGGGATCATGGACATATGAAATCAAGAGTAAATGTAAAGCAAATCTGACGTACAGAAGCAGTGGAGTAAACTGTACCTGGCAGGAATCCCTGCCTCCTTCCGGAAAACCAGCACAGATCATGTCAGGAAGTATGTCCACGCTGTCAGACGGGAAGGCCGGAACCTGGTACATCTTCTCACAGGAACTTTGTCTGATGATGCGCACCTGCACTTCCTGTAGGGTGCCCACGCCAGGCAGAGGCACTGGCCAAGGAGAACAGGAAGAGCAGAAGGGTAAATTTAACTGCAGAAGAAAGCTGACTCCATTCAAGATATAATTTAGACACCTTTCATATTGAGGTTGGGTTATCCTGCTTCATGATCAGCCTGTTTAGCTGCAGCCAGCCTCCTCAACTCACCCCCCTCCCTGATGTGGCCCCACCCAGTGACATAGCACTGCATCCCGCTGGGAAACACAGCACCGTCACTGGGCAAACACACTGGCTGGATCCAGTTTGACAACTGGACCGGTGTGGCCAGCTGGACCAGAGCCACATCCTGGCCCTCTTGAGGATTGGTATAGCCTGTCGGAACCACGACTCGCCGGACCCGACTGGACACCTCGTGACGATTGGCACCATTCAGCTGGTGCCTGCCCATGTACAGCCGGTAGGAGGACACGTCGGCCAGCCTAGGGAATGCGGCATTTTAAAGATGAAGCCCATCTGACCAAAGCTTCTACATCCATGTGAAGGGAAATAGGCAGCACCTACTTTGGGAAGCAGTGGGCAGCAGACAGCACCCAGTCCTTGGCTATGAGTGAGCCCCCACAGACATGACCCCTGCTACCCATCTGGATATCCACCTGCCATGGCCACGCCCCTTCCTGCGCATCATTTCCTCCAACAATCCGGTTACCCAGGGGTCGTCTGCCACATACTGCTAGCACTCAGAGAGAGGAGAGAGAGAAAAAAAAACACTACACAGTACTTCCACTCAGCATGGCCAGGAAGTGCATACGCTACAGTCAGGGTTCCCAACCTTTTACGGACCAGTGTACATCAAAATTTGATTTTAACTTCAACACTAACCATTTTTTCCCTCTAAAGAGAACTGATCGCAAGAACCTAATTATATAATTAAATATTTATAATAAATATTTAATTAACTAACCCTTCAGCAAAGTCACGGTTAGGTAGGAACCCCTACAGTACAGTATTAGCAGCTGAGATGGTGCATAACTGTGTTACACGGACGAGGCTGAGCTTGGCTCCTTATTCGCAGCTACTTACTCGGATTCTCTGGTCCACCTTAAATGCTGCGCAGGCGGTTGCAATTATGGTATTGCGCCTGTAGAGGGACCCATTTACCGAGGCTTACCTTCAGAACATTAGTCTTTCGATTATTAAATGCTATGGGTCACTGAAAATTCGCTTCAAGATGACAGTATATAATGCAAATGATACCTTCCAATGCACCTGAGAACATAGCTCACATCCACATTACTTGTTATTATGTGATGATTTCCAGACAGGTATCCAAGGGTTTAAACGCTTTGAGCCAGGGAAAATTCACCTGCCCAACTCAAAGTTGTTTTCATCTTCAAATCCACCTGCATATGATGTCTGCAAGTGTGATCAGGATAAAAATGTCTACGTGAGCTATAATCCTAGGTGGATTTGAAGGTGAAAACTTTGAGCCAGGCAGCTAACAAGTGGAATTACTTGAAGACATCATCTACCGTCATCCTGAAGTGAATTTTCACTGGCTCAAAGCGTTAGACTCCTTGAAGTCCTGCTTGGAAATCAACACAAAATGACAATCAATGTGTACGTGAGCTATGGTCTCAGGTGGATTTGAAGATGAAAATAGTTTTCAGCCAGGCAGGTAACAAGTGATATCACTTGCAGACATCATATACTGTCTTTTTGATTTTGACTGGCTCAAAGTGTTTAACCACTTGAACTCCTGCCCAGCAATCATTACACGAGGACAAGCAATGTGTATTTGAGCTATGTTCCCGGGTGGATATGAAGGGGAAAACAACTTCGGGTCTTTATAAAGTGAATTTTCACTAGCTGAAAGTGTTCAATCCCTTGAACTCCTGCCTGGAACATATAATGACAACAAATGTGTATGTGTGCTATGGTCTCAGGTACGATAACAACTTTGAGCCGGGCATGGAACAAGTGATATAACTTGCAGACATCATATACGGTCATCCGGAAGCGCCCAAAGTATTTCATATGTTTAAAAGAAAGAAATGAAAGCTAAATGAAATTCTGATGGTTAGCCTCGATAGATAAATCCCCCTACAGGTGCGATAGCATAACTGCAGTCGGCTGCGCAGCGTTTAAGGTGGAAATCCGAATAAAGAGCCAACTTCAGCCCCGTGTTACACGGTTCAGGAAAAAAAGGAGTAATGCTTGAGGCATAACCGGCCACACCTGATAAATGCAGCAATTACAGCGTTATTTACCTTGTGTATCACATGTCAAAAGACCTGAAGGACAGAACATATATGTTAGGGTTAACGCCGCGACACAATAGTAATAATAATAATAATAATAATAATAATAATGTTAGTACAGTGTGCGTTTGCCGGCTAGTGAAATGCGATTTTGCGGTTATCCGCGGAGTGATGCCGACTCACCTGTAACAAGGCAGACGGCGATCAGCGGCACCTTGGCCCCCATCCACAGCTCGGACCCTGCTATCATTCAAGCGTGTCTGTTCGCAAAAGTGTTTTAAACACCAAAGAAAGTGGTAAGACAAAGTTATCAAGTGCACTTCGTCATCACACCAGAGAAACCGGCAAATTATAAACATTAACGCACTTACCTGTGTTTTAAAACCGTTTGCAGAGCGTGTCAGCTTCGCAGGTAAAAGGGCACGAAAGGCGTGCAGCACAGCTACCCTTGGTCAGATAAACAGTCGCACCTCGCATAAAAGCACATCGGCTGAAAAGACACTATATTGACATGCACAGCTCTGTGTTAAAAATTGGTAACAAAGTCGGTCTTTGTTTCGTTTCCTGGCCGATGTGAGCATTCACTGGCTACGTGTGGCGGGGAGTAAATGATATGCGAAGCTACCTGGCCGGCTCGGCCAATCATAGCAGCGCCCTTATGGGCTCGCTCAGTTTTATGCTGCATCATTACAGAATATTACGGCAAAATTAAACGAATATATAAAAAAAACTGATTTAAATATTTGCCTTTAATGTTCATCATGGATTGGCTGGATTTACACAACAGATTACAATTAAATACACATGGACAGTTGACGATTAACATCCAAATACTCATATGTACCGGTGGTGGTGTACAGTTACACAGTTAACGCCCCCCCCCCCCCCCCCCCCCCCCCCCCCCCGCAGCACCCCCCCCGCCCCGCCCCCCCACCCCCCCCCACCCCCCCCACCCGCCCCCCCACCCCCCCCACCCCCACCCCAAC
>JAODKM010000043.1:4284597-4300988 GCA_026780845.1 Petrocephalus sullivani
AATTTTCTGAGCTTTTGAATTTGGGGTTTTCATAATCTGTAAGCCATAATCATCAAAACTATAACAAATGAAGGCTTGAAACATCTCGCTTTGCATGTAATGAGTCTATATCATATATTAGTTTCACCTTTTAAGTTGAATTACTGAAAAAAATTTACTTGTGCACGATATTCAAATTTTTCGAGTTTCACCTGTAATAAATAAATAAATTATATATATATATATATATATTACACATACACACACACAGATCGGGTGACATGTTAAACACCAATAGAAGTGAATCTATTATAAATGTTAACGCGTTCACAGCATTGCAAGCAGAGGGCGCTGTTCAGCACGTGTTTTCTCATTATTCATTATTTTATTAATTTTCACATTGTGCCTCTGCAGTCTGAATCTGTGTCCCAGGACAAGCAGAGCACATTTCTTCAGGGAGCAGGCCGCCATCGGTTGTGACTCAGCTCCATGTGCAGTTCCTGGCAGTTCCGGTACCACACAGCACAGTGTGTGGCTGCATTGTAAGGTACTGAGGTGTTGAATTTAAAATACTTACACAGTGTTGTGAAGTACTACAAGTACTACAGCTTATTCTGAGAACGGTACAGGTAATATCAGAGGAATGCAGCCACCCTCAGAAATTTCAACTGCTGCATGGCCTCCAGTACAAACCTAAAATGTCCAGAATGAATTCTATGTGAGCATGTTACTAGCAGGTGAAGGAGCATGCATTCCTTTCATTCCGTTTGTCGTGGAGGCAGGGTGGAGAGTTACTCTGGGGAATTCAAATGGACGTACATCTCGTTTTTTTTCCAAGGACCTTCATCCCAGCGTTCTGCTCTTTCTGTGCCCCTATGACTGTAGCCTCTCCCACTCCCTCTACCTGGTCCTCTACCTCTATGGTGGGGATTAGCACCGCCCCTTCCCCTTTGACCTCGACCTCCTCTGAAAGGGAAACTGTCCCAGTGCTCCGCCCCTTTGACATGTCTTTCCTCTGATTGGCCAGCCTGCTGGCCTAAGCTTCGTGGGCCCCTCCTTCTTTCTCTGTCCCATCTCTGGCCTCGTTCTCCCTTTGGCACGCTGGGGGGTGGGACGGTGTCCGAGCTTGACATGTTAACAGGCTGCCCACTGGTCATGGCTTTCGATAAACACAAATCCGCACGCGTCTCCCGATCTTCAGTGTCGTTTGCACTTGGGTACACACCACCTTCTGAGCTGATAGCATTCACCAGAATGGCTGCTCCCGTTTGACCTTCTGATGTAACCTCATTCCCCTTAGATGCACATTGTGGCCCTGAGCAGAATGTGAGCTTCCCTACTCCCTCTGCGAGCTCATCCGGCTTCTCATGCAGCAGTCGGCTCCGCTCTCTCCTCCTCCGCCTCGGCTGGCTGTGCTGTTTGTGGCAGGGATCAACCCTGCGCTGAGGGTGGCCAGAAACCGGCTGGCTCTGAGACCCAGGAGCCCGAATGGGTTCGGAAGGAGCAGCAGGCTCAACCTGACTGGGAGGACTGTCCAGGGCAGGGCCCAGGCTGCTGGGATCAGAGGGTGTCTGCAGGGGACAAGTTCAAGATGTTCAACAGCTGGGAATGGGTGGAGAATAAGAACCCATTCCCAGAATAAGGGAAAGAGCAACAAAAAAACTCACCTCATTAATATGTATTAGAAAACGATTAGACTCTGCCTCAGGGTCAATGACTCCTCCCCTTTCCCTTTGTCGCTCCAAGATAGTCTGAAGTTCAGTCCATTTCTTTCTAAATTCCGCTTGTACGGTTGTCTCTTCAACCTTAATAGAGAAAAACTGATTTTAGTAGAAACTGAATAAGGGAAAGAAAAAAAAAAACAAGAATTAGGTTTAAGGTCAGCAGGGGGCAGTCAATGGACAGAATATTTTAGTGAAAATGGCGTCAAGTATGACAGCCATAGTGAAACTGCATGTCTTACTGTGGGAAAGTGAGGTGCAGGAGAGGCCAAAAGAACTTCCAGGTCATAGGTCAGCGGCTCTCGACAAACCGGGCACACGACAGTCAACTCCTGGAAGTAGAAAAGTTTAAAAAAAAAAACATTATTGAAGAGATACGCCACAGCAAAATGCTCTAGTTTCTGAAAACAGAAATTTCTACTAAAAACTTGACCCAGCCGTGTGTGTTCATGTGTATACAGAATATATTACAAGCACTGTGAAAAAAAGTAATCTAAATCTGAAAATTATTTAACTACAGACCACAAGCTGCTGTGAAATTTGTTTTGTCCTGAAGACTAGGACTCCATGCTAGAAGTACTCTTCACCTGGTTGTCAGCTCTAACCCTCGTCTTGTCCTCCTCCATCTCCTTCCTCCTCTCTCTTATCTCAGCCTCCGAATGAGCAATGTAACGGCCCAGGCAGTACGAGTGAAAATAGTGGTAGCAGCTGGTCTTGGTGAATATTTCTTCTTCCTGGCAAAAAGACAATGAACAACTTGAGCGACAGAGCCTACGGACAGTGGAATGGGCCACTGTGTCGAGCAGCACCTGGAAGCCATACAAGCAGATGACGCAGTCCCCGTGGGGAATATTGCTCTCTGTCAGGATCTCTTTGGCTTTCTGTGGAAGAAGAAGAGAAGGTCTGCTTTCAGTATCCTGTGTGACAAGGCACTCAAATCTGGAATCAGAGGCCAACAGGGCACCAATGGGGGCAGGAGGCCTGACCTCAATGAGCTGGTACAGCGCCGGGCCCCCTAGACAGGACTGCGCCTCCATGTGCAAACAGCGCTGAACACTGAGGGCAGGGAGAGCACAGTGAGTGGCACGGAGCCCCACTCTAGGGCAGTGTTTCCCAACCCAGTCCTCGGGGAATACCAGACAGTCCACGTTTTTGCTCCCTCTCAGCTGGGACTGTCTGGGGTTCCTCGAGGACTGGGTCGGGAAACACTGCTCTAGGGCACTATGGACAGGCAATCAAACGTGGTTATGCTGATTACTTACCTGAGGATCTTGTCATCAGAAAGACCACGAGGGTGATGGATGGAGATGCAGGGTGGAGACGCAGGGTACTGAGTGAGAGGAGGACAGATGTTACACCCACTAGGCACAATCGCTTCACAATTACTACTTCAGAGGTACTGCCACCTCGCCCAAAATCCCAAAACTGAAATACAGAAGTAATTTGGGTTTTAGTGTGTGAGTGAGCACCGAAATGGACCAGAACCCACCACCCATCTCTGCAGCTGGAACACTGCCTGGACAGAAATGGCATGTTGAGGTGCGAGAAGCTAACGGGGTGCCAGAGTCTACCTGTGAGTCTAGAGTTAATGTCAGGGTAAGCCTCACAAACTGGGACAGGGAGTCCTCGGCTGTAGAAGGGTGGAGAACCAAGCTCACATCCCAATCCCTAGTAAAAAAAAAAAAGACACAATAAACCGCACTGTCAGTCTGGGTGGTTTTAAAGTCGGTACACGCAAACGACTCCTTAGCGACCAGGACGGGGCCAGGCCACGGGCGGACTGTCTCACCCAGCGCTGTTTCGGCCGACTCTCAGGTCCTCCAGGTAAATTGACTTCAGAACTTCAATTTCCGACAGGACACTTAGAGTAGAAACAGAAATGATAAACGAGCTATCACCCGAAACAACAAGAGATTTCGGCAAAAAATATTTAGAAAGAAGAGCTCTGGATAAGTTGGGCATAATTTCCTGATACCTATATTAAAATGCATTGATCGCTATATATAAACATATGTTATGAGCCCAGCTATTCATAAGTAACAAAACAGGCACATGCAGCTTTAAAATGTCACGACTGTGACCTGACAGGCCGCTATTTGGCAAAACCACCAGACAAAAATAATTTCTGGTTTAGCATCTATTCGCGATGTCTGTCCAAATGTAACCCTAAGCTTTTTCAAACGCAAATGCCAGCATCGATTATGTAAACAATACTGTCACAGGCACTCACTCGCTCTCAGACGCCATCTTTACTCGGCCACCCCGGAGTGCAGCGGCGACTACACGTCGCGGCGGTGACGTACGCTCGGCCCCGCCCCCCGCCTGCATTCCACCAATCCGCGCAGGGACACGCCCCTACCTGGGTGCCCATCTCTAGAAGTTCGCCTAACTTTTCCTTTTTATTTTAAGCAAGAAATACATCATAACCAGTGGCTTTTGTGAGGAGGGGGAGCCCTTCTTTACTCACAGTGGTCAATATCTCTCTAAACATCTTTATTTACCTCGACTCGCAGCATTGGTTTAGTAAAAATTTTATCTACTTAAGACCTACTTATTAATATCTCTCATCAGTTCACATTTTAGCAACAATTCTTAAGCCTATATTTCACCATCAATCAAAACTGTGGCGCCGACTTCTCGAGATGGAGTCAAGAACGTTCGGTTGGATCGACTGTGTGATGTCACGCATTCTCGCAGGGCATGCACGTGCATTCAATGATAATTAATTTCAGAAAAATATATATTAAAAACATTGGTGGGTGTAATTTACTTTAACTATAATTTAGTGTTGTCTATATAATTATTCACGAAGTCTGATATGATGGTATTTTTAGAAGGAGATGAAAATGCATTAAAGTATTATATTATTATAAATACTGAAGCAGGGGGCGCTCAGCTCTAGCTGGCTGTATTGCCGAGGTGAGGAGGTGGGCCTGAGCTCCGGGGGGCTCCGTCCCAATTTAACTCTGATAACAACCAGTGCGTTCTTTGAAAGTAACGGAGAAACCGCATACGACTTAATGCTCCTAAAGTACGGTGAGCAGACATGTCAGACTTGGAACAGCAGACATCCATATAATTTCTTTATTTGCTTTAATTACAGTGAGTACTTTTAAAACAATTTTTTGCAGTTTGTAGTACAACAACGATCAACAAAGATTTAGACAACATAGAATTTCCTAAACTGTACAAATCTCCACTATTAACAGAAATGAATAAAAGCAGTAGAAAATCATTATGATGATGTTTTAAATTATATTTTGATATTGCTGCAGCACTGTCATTGTGACAACCTACTTCATTGCCACACCGGACACAGGCGCGGTCTCCCTAAGGCACTAGCAACGTGTTTTTCCTTTCTTCCGTCGCGCTCGATCCTGCTGGGAATTGACGCGGACAGTGTCCATCCCCTGCTCTCGCTCTCTGTCCACGTTGTGTTGCTTCTCCTTTTTCGCACGCAGAACCATGTGAATGAACGACATGAACATCTGGAGAGAATGAGGGACAAGCAAACCTTGCTTATCACTCTGCCTCTAATAGACAAGCTGTAACTGATGATCATGGCTGACTTCCCTCCCGCAAGAGACTGAGGTCTATCGAGACCAGAACCACACGCCACAAAAACAGCTTCTTCCCCTCATTAGTAGAACTCATCACCAAGCCCCCTGCCCCCTGCTGACACAGCCCCTGCTTCTGTCCTTTCCCCTCTCACTCTGCACCCATCCTTGTACATCTTTTTTTCTATCTACGGGTCGCAATATATTTTTATACTTACTATTCTGCACCCTTACTGTCCTTATAATTATAGTTAGTATATTGTACCGCTTGCATTGTCCACTATTTATTTTATTCCTTTATTTTATGTTATGTTATTTGCACTTATCTGTTTTGCTTAATTTATGCTTTTTGTTCTTGTATGTTGCGTGTGTATACAAGCACCAAACACATTCCTAGCACATGCAGTTGTAGATGGCCAATAAAGTGAATTCCGATTCTGATGTAAGAGCAGGTGAGATATTCACCTCCTCCACGTTGACATTTTCCTTGGCACTTGTCTCAAAGACCCTGACTCCCACAGAGTCTCCAAAATGCAGAGCTTCCTGGGAGTGGACCACCTTTTTGGAGGGATCATCGTTCTTGTTACCCACTCAGAGATAAGAGAGGAGATGAAGAAGGTCACGCTGGTGCGTAGCTCACAGAAAGAACGGCCTCCGTTATCTTCAGTCCACCCTGTACAAGCCCCGTCCTCCCAAATAAGTAATTATCGGTCTTTAAAAAAAACGGACACTTACCAAGGATCGTACAGACATTGTCACAATTGTTGGAGATTTCGTTTAACCATCTCTTCACGTTTATGAAAGACTCCTGATTTGTCACGTCGTAGACAATGATGACACCGTGAGTGTTCCGGTAATACCTGAAATTGAAACTCTCTTTAGTATCATATGTATTCCATTAGGGAAGAATCGTTAGGAAATTTCTACCATGCATGTTATGTTAGTGGCACAAAAATGCCACCTTCAATGCACGCTACCCGCTGGCATGGCAATATGAAATAACGGCCTGGCCAAATAGTGCCAGCATGGCTAGAACATTCAGAGCTCTTTAAGAGCAGGTTAAAATGACACAGGCCTTATTTTAAACAATCTTCTGATTAGTATGTGTGTAGAAATGTATCTTCAGAAGTATGCTCCTAAGGCTGTTCGGATCAGTTTAAATAACTAGTTTGGCAGTTACGTGGAAGTGATGGTCCTGAATCGCTCCTGTCCAGCTGTGTCCCAGATCTGTACCTTGACCTTCTCACCATCAATGTCCAGTGTGCGGATCTTAAAGTCGACACCAATCGTTGTGATGTAACTCCCTGTAGGACACAGCTGGATGTAAAGGAGTTGGAAGCCAGTACAGTCAGTATAAAATCCACAGGCCCGTCTGCTAGTCTGCCCTCCCTAATGTGCAACATGACATAAAAGTTCACTCACCTGAAAATGAGTTGTCGGCAAACCGGAGTAACAAACTGCTTTTCCCCACATCTGAGGTCAATGGAAGAATGTCAAATTTTGCTTTTTTTATAATTAAGTCATTAATAGCAGACTCAACAATCACTAACAACATAATTACTTCTTTCAGGTTGATACAAATTCTATAATAGCAAATATACATTTGCACAAGCCCTGCATTTCAAGGAAGCCCGGTATGATCGCTGACAAGCAAATGAAAATAATCATCACCACATGCACTTCATATACACTATACTGCCAAAAGCACAGGGACACCCCTTCAAATCACTGGATTCAGGTGTTCCACTCACTTTCATGCCACAGAGACATGCAGACTGCTTCTACAAACATTTGTGAAAGAACGGGTCGCTCTCAGGAGCTCAGTGAATCCAAGCATGGTACTGTGATGGAATTGCATAGGTGGCATCCTAATTCCATTCGTGAAATTTCCTCGCTACTAAATATTCCATGGTCAACTGTTAGTGGTATCATAAAGTGGAAACAATTGGGAACAACAGCAACTCAGCCACAAAGCGGTAGGCCACGTAAAATCACAGAGCGGGGACAGGGCATGCTGAGGTGCACAGTGCGCAGAAGTCACCAACTTTCTGAAGAGTCAATAGCTACAGACCTCTAGACTTTGTGTGGCCTTCAGATTAGTTCAAGAGCAGTGCATAGAGAGCTTCATGGAATGGGTTTCCATGGCCGAGCAGCTGCATCCAAGCCTTACATGACCAAGTGCAATGCAAAGCATCGCATACAGAGGTGTAAAGCACACCGCAACTGGACTCTAGAGTAGTGCAGACGTGTCCTCTGGAGTGACAAATAAGGCTTTTCTGTCTGGCAATTCAATGGACGAGTCTGGGTTTGGCGGTTGCCAGGAGAACGGAACTTGCCTGATTGCATTGTGCTAAGTGTAAAGTTTGGTGGAGGGGGGATTATGATGAGGGGTTGGGCTTGGCTCCTTCGTTCTAGTGAAAGGATCTCTCAATGTTTTACCATACAAAGCCATTTTGGACAATTTTATGCTACCAATTTTGTGGGAACAGTTTAGGGATGGCCCCTTCCTCTTCCAACATTACTGCGCACCAGTGCACAAAGTAAGGTCGATAAAGACATGGACGAGCGTGTTTGGTGTGGAGGAACTTGACTGGCCACCATAGAGCCCTAACTTCAACCCGATATAACACGTTTGGGATGAATTAAGGCAGAGACTGCCAACCAGGCCTTCTCGTTCAACATCGGTGCCTGACCTCACAAATGTTCTCTGGAAGAATGGTCAAAAAATCCCATAAACACACTCCTAAACTTTGTGGAAAGCCTTCCCAGAAGAGTTGAAGCTGTTATAGCTGCAAATGTGGGCCAGCTTCATATTAAAGCCTATGTATTAAGAGTGAGATGTAATTAAAGTTCACGTGTGGGTAAAGGCAGACGTCCCAGTACTTTTAGCAATATAGTGTACATGCAGCCAAAGCCATTCATCCATCTATATGATTTTTATCTCAACAATTGCAGCTTTCACCCAGGTCTTGGTCAAAGAGGAACCAAACAAAGACAATGGGTACCAGGAGGGACATTAATATGAACATTCAACCGCAGCGATTCTTTGAGGGGTTTCACTCACTGGAGTCGCCGATGATGAGCAGCTTGAAGAGATGGTGGTAATCTTTCGCCGACATGTTGCCCCTTAGTGTCGCTGCCAGATTCGGCGATTCTGAAGAAAGCAGTGAATCCACTGCCCGTTCGGCGTTTCCTCTTCTGCCCCTTACAGTTTCCCTTTCAGTTCAGTATTAAAAATGGGACTTCCACGTTCTCATCGGTGAAGAAACGTCTTCCTATTCTTGAGCACATCCCAGATATCTTATTGAGGAGCTGCCACTAAAGCACGTGCTTAGCAGATTATAACCATAAATGTTCCCCAGCTCAACAGCCATCATGGGTCTCACGCATTTCACACTCCGGTCCGAACCGTTCCATGAACCTGGCATCAGCCAAATACATTCAGTGTTCCTAATTATCTGTCATACTTGTTCAGCTGTATTGTCAGTATTGCAGAGACAGAGATACTAACCGGCCACTGCATGAGTAGACTCCATATTGCCATTTGACTAGTCAGTTATCAGGGAGTACAGGATTTATAGGCCTACTATTACTACATTATATGTAAGATCCAATAGTACCCCAAAATATATTACAAACGGAAGTGTGGAGCAGCCTCGCATTGGCTTTCCACATGCAAGTCCTGCCAGTCTTCCTTTAGTAACGGTAAAAGTAGGGAAGAGGCGAAGCAGAACCACCGCACCCTGGAAAAGCAGCCGTAGCCACACCTGGTGGTGCGGAGACCATCAACCACCGCCTGATCCCTCCTGACACAGGCATTCTACGCGAAGTCATAATCGTACGACATGTAAAGTCTAATTAAAATTCATGCAACCCTGGTTTACATTCCGTGCGGTGGCTGAACAAGGATAAGTGTCCTTATGAGTACGTTGAGTGTTAGTTTTTAATGCTTCACGTTGTTCATGTCACACGTTCATCCACAATTAACAAAACAGCATTAATTGTATTTCAAGGAAGCAAGGAGCCCGACAAAGACTGAGGGGGGGAAAAAAAACAATTGTTCAAAATGGTCAACAAACTTTTATTATAAAAACAAAATTCTTCCAGAAATTGTCTTCCGACAGGCGTGCATTCTGGTGTCTCAAGTGGGCAATGTGAGGATGCGACTGCATCAGAAGGAGAGAGAGAAGGCCCTGTACGATAGGTTGGTGAAAACATCGATCTGGTCACTGCTGCCCCCTACTGTCAGCACCTGGAGAGAGCATGCAGGGAGACCAGCACTGACGCTTAACCACAAAGCAGCGGTCACGGCTGAGAAATGAAGCAGAAGGAAAGGCCACGGTGGGACTTACCCTGTGCTCATTGCTGTTGGTGTTCAGAGCCAGCGTGTTGAGTGACGGGGGCGTGCAGGGAATCAGGGACTTAATTTCACCGCCAAGGAGACAGTGGGACACAAAGTGGCCCTCCCCAACTGATAAGATCTACACAGACAGAGGTGAAGAAGTCAACACATTCGCAATACAATACTAACAAACATACAAAGACACTCAATATATTTTGTTATAGTTATGGACAGATTGGATTGTATGAAATGGTTCCAAGCAAGATCTGAGGAATATGGAGACTACTGAGAATTAAATATCAGACCCCTCACCCCCCGCTACATTCTGTAGCCCCCGCATACCCCCCAGGAAGACAGTGGTCACATTCTGTAGCTCCTGGGCTACGTCACCTGTCTGTCTCTGATGGCAGATGGGAGTGTGTGAGAGATTAACAAGGTGGAGTGTGAGGCTTACAAGATCCTGGTAGAACGTCGCCTGTCGCTGGCATCCGGAGAGAGGGAAGACGGAGGTGGGGGAGAGAGAGCGCAGATGCCAGAGCGAGAGGGATGGGCCACCGCCACACAGCTAGGAAGGCAAAGCGAGAGCTGGGTCACACGGCCACACACACACACACACACACACACACACACACACACACACACACACACACAGGCCCCATCACATGACTCCAACGTCCATAAAATAAAGCTGACTGCCTTTAGGGTGTTCTCTAACTCACCATCCAGTCCGAATCCGTGGTGACACAGCTGATCCACTTCCCATGCTGGGGCCGAGCACATTGCTGTCACGGCAGGAGGACAGATTCAGTTCAATTCAATTCATTTTTATATAGCGCACAACAGACAAAGTTTCACAACAAAGTCACCCCAAGACACTTTACATGGGTGTAAAGAAAGACAAAGAAACATGGGAAAGGAACCAACAACTAATATTATAGAACAAAAATAAATAAAGAGAATGGGTTAACTTGCTTGCTTCCTAAACATAGTGCGGCATCCAATGCACCGGCTGTGTCCATCTCACTTGCGGTTCTCGGCATAACACTCATGGCACACAAAGACTCACCTCGTACTTGTAAACCTCCACGCAGTGCACAGATTGGCCCGTTCTGAGGTCTGGGGGAGCAGAAGGCAGAGGCATCTCAGCTTTGAACGAGACACCACCATGACTCCCAGAGCCAGAGTCTTCCAGGAGGAGGACTCACCCCACATCCTGACAGCTCCATCCTCCCCACCAGAGAGAAGCTCTCCCTCCCGTTCCCTGATGCTCAAGCAGTGGATATAATCAGTGTGGCCCTGCAGCACAGACTGCAAAGCCGGGATCAGGATTAGGGTTATGGTCTGTCTCTATGGAATGTCTAATTGGATACAAACATGCACAGTGGGTGGGACCATCACATGCTGTCATTCTGGTTAACTGGTTACCACTAGATCAAAGCAGGAGTATCAGACCCCATATAGTAATCTTTCCTAGGGTGGGTTTTACAACTGGGGCCAAAAGCCTTTTTCTTCCATGAATGTAATACAGCCTGACCCAGTTACCACAAAGTGACAGGTTATACACCCACCTTGAAAATGCCACTTTCCAAATCCATGATGTGGACATTGTTGTCTCCGCCACCCACAGCCAGGCTGTTGTCCTGCGAAAGCAAATGACCGCAAGTACAATCACATAACTACACACGTGACATTTAACTGCTCCTCCAGATAAATCGCACAGTAAATTCCATAAGGACAAAATAAAGTAAAAGAGCGCAGACAGACAGGTACTCTCTTAAATTGTGTCGGTATATGCAGGATTTTTAATCTTGCGTCTACTCACTCTGGCATTAACAACCATTGCGTTGATCTCCGGGATCTCCAAGCTCAGCCTAAAACAGAATGTGAGAATTTAACAAGACACCAACCCAACTGGATAAAGCAACCTGGGTCAGAGATCAGGAGGAGATTTACTTGTATTGTGGTCTTCTATTCCAGACAACTTTGGTGTTCTTGGGAGATGAACATATTAAAACAAAAACAATCATTACATTTCTTCAAGGCATTGTTAAATGTAGGCACTCACAATCTCTCGCTTTCCTATTCTATAAAGCTTACCCTTTTTGCTAGCTCTGTCCAACTCCAAGCACTAATCTCTCCATTCCCTGCACTAAGAAGATGTGTGTCGGTGGATAGAAGGGAAAAAACAGGCCCCTCGTGAGCTGAGAAAGAGTGGGAAATATTCATTTTACATATCAAAACCTCAGAAAAAGACCAGCCAAACTGCAGTATTCATTGCTTATTTTTTTAATGATCTGTACACTTATTTATAGTTCGCAATAGAAATAAGAACTATTCATACAAGTGTGTGTGTGTGCGCGTGTATATTTATATTTATATAAATAAAAGAATTACCAGTGAAAGTCAGGATGGGTTTTCTATTGATTTCTGTTGCCTCTGGGCTGAGTGAGGAGGACAGACTGAAAAGAAAATCAATAAGCAAGATTTCTCACCACAGTAACAGGCAAATGACACACACAATACTTTAATATGGCAACTGGACCACTTTTCTGCAGGTACAGAGACGGAAATCCGAAGAGTACCTCCATCTGTCTCACACACACACGATATATTAAACCAAAACACGACTTTGCCCAGAGAGAATACGGCGTCCTCATCACCTCACCTGAAAACCGCGATCTCACCATAGTTGTTCCCTGCAGCTAAGAACCGACCGCAGGGAGAGAAGCTCTGAGAAAACACGGACATGTGAAGGAGCTGCAATGATGACGGAATTATTATTACTCCTCGTGCGATGGCACCATAACAAAACAAGAATATGCATAGCATCGTCAATGAATCCAAAACTGAACAAAAAGCCGGCGGCAGGATAGTCCAGCTACACACTACAGTTACCGTCACGACTACATAACGGAACGACGACGACTTTTTGGTACTCAAAGTATCTATTAAATAACTATAAATGTACATACCTCGACTGGACCCATGATATAGCTTTACGCTACCAGACGTGAAAAATAACTTTGTAAACAGAGTAAAAGTCTCGACATACAAGGTAACACCAGTGTAACCCGCTTCTGGCTTTCATTGGCTATATGAAGTCTATTTAATATGACGTCACACCATTCTCCGGCGCAAAAAGCAGCGTCATTACTTACCGGCGAATCAAACATGTCGTATGTTGCCCTTGCCTGTTTCGAAGCTGTACTGCTTTGTAAAAATACACACCCTACCTACTTCTACGGCTGAAGAACGTGTATGCATGTATGTATAATATAATTATATAATTAATTATATATATATATATATATATTTTTTTTATTATGTATATACACATACATATATATTAAAAAAGCCATTTAAGGACTCAAACACTGAACACAGCTTAAGACAAGGAATACAATTGCATTTTTTATTTAATATTTTCACAAAAAGGAAAAACAAAAGCCAAGATTTCTATTCACAGACAAATCTCACCCCTCCAGACAGTGGGAAAACTAAATTCAGAAGTATATCAATAAGACTGGAGGTATAAAGTCAGAAGTTTGACTGAACAGTTGCTCTCAGTGTTGCTAGTATACATGGATCAAATCATCTTTGTACAGTCCATATAATCACATAACCATGAACGCATATGTAAGCAGAGGGAATCCAATTCAGTCCCGAATAAAAAAAAAAAAACAAAAAAGAAAAGAAAATGACTATTTCCTAAAAAGAACAAATGGCATTATGGGTTTCCAGGCCTGTCCCTGGCCCTGTACACCATGATCCTACATGGCTTACAACACGAAACCACGGCAGCCCACAACGCACTGGGAGAAAGATGTCTTCCGGGAACTACTTCCTTTCTTTCCTACTTGATGATCTGCTTTCTTCACTTCTACTGCTCCTAAAACAAAAAGCACATATGCGCTATATCAAAAAATCATCACATGCATCATGACATCACAGTGCCAGGATGAGTGCATGGTACAAGCTCACAGACGCTAACTACAGCAAAAGGTGTTTCGGGATGTGGGACTCACATCAGCAAATCACTACATTAGCCACCATTCAGGAATTAGCCCACGAAAGTGACTGGATTACAAACCTGTGTGTGGGATGTGACAAAGCCGGACGTCGCACTCTCATTGGGGGAGAGTAACTGGGAGAGCGTGAGTCTCTCAGCGAATCAGCTGGCACCCTCTGACGCCGAGGTGGGCTGCAAGTCAAAATTGCATCATTTTACACACAAACACACACACACACACACACACACACACTTCTACCCACTGACCCTATTCAGGGTGATGGATGACCTAGAGCCTGTGCCAGGACTGCGGTATATACACATACACGCACACACAACCCGGGGAACTCATGCCAATTACATACATATTAAATGGAGGCTGGATTCAAGCCCCCAACCCAGGAGGTGCAACAGCACCACCCACAGTAACATCATTGTCACACATCCACCAATTAGAAATTTTCATTTACTTTGAGAGAAAAATCAATTCAATTCAAGTCAAAAACACTGACATCATAACAGGAAACACGAAAAGCACACGGCTCAAAAAGGAGCGAAAGTTACTACGAGTACCTTTTTGGCTTCTCCTCTTTCTCACTGTCAGATGATGAAGATGATGAGGAGCTGTTGCCCACAACAGCAGTATTGCCCTCTCTGACCGAGAAAGGAGGGCGAGAACAGGAGTATTAGCACACACGCAACCCCCCAGTGAAACCACATGTAGGCATTTATCACACTTACTCCTTCCCATCCTCTGGCTCAGAATCCGAGCTGTCAGAAGAAGAGGATGATGAAGAGGAACTGGACGACGAACTGGACGACGAACTGGAGCCACTGCTGTTTTTCTTAGGCAGCTCCCTCTCTTCCTGCTTCTTTGGCTTCCCGTTGGATGAAGCCGCAGTCCCACTCGGGCCAATAGAAGGGTGTGCTGGGGAACCAGGAGCTTTAGGGGAGGTGGAGCGTGAACGAGCCACATTCAGCTCTCTGCACTGAATGTTGGGGACAGGTGACTGGCCGAGCTCCACCCTCTCCAGCACTCCATCCTCTCTCCCACTTTCCTCCTGGTCAGCTCTCGTTTCTTTCTCTCTATCGGCTTTCTTACTCCCAGTGTTGGCTTGTTCTTTTCCCTCTGTTTCCTCCTCACTTTCAGACCCAGAAGAGGAAGAGGATGAAGAAGAGGAGCTTGACGAGGAGGATGAGGATGATGATGATGGAGATCCAGGAGTCTGAGGCTTTGAATCTTTAGGAGAAGCTCGTAGCTGCTTCTCTCTCTCTTTCTCTCGCTCTCTGTTCCTCTCTCGTTCTTGTTCTCGATCTCTCTCTCTCTCCCGCTCTCTCTCTCTCTCCCTTTCCCTCTCCCGCTCTCTTTCTCTCTCCCTCTCCCTCTCCCGCTCTCTTTCTCGCTCTCTCTCCCTCGAAAGTGAGCGACTGGTTCTCCTGCGTCGGTAAGGAGAAGGAGAGCGCCGTGATCTGAGTGGAAAAGGACACATGACAGATTAGGAAGCAGCCCCTCATCCACAGCTGTGCACATCAACAAGCATACAGAAATGGTACCTGTAAATGGGACTGCGTCTCCTCGGGGACCTCGATCGACTTCTCCTTTGTCTTCTGTCCCGGGACCTGTCTCGTTCTCTCTCGCGATCTCGGTCTCTGTCGCGATCTCTCTCTCTGCGGGCTGGACCAGGCGAGTACCTCCTCTCCCTCTCTCTCTCCCTCTCTCGGTCCCTATCCCTCTCTCTGTCTCTGTCCCGGTCCCACTCTCTGTCTCTGTCCCTATCCCTCTCTCTTTCCCTATCCCTCTCTCTGTCTCTGTCCCGGTCCCTCTCTCTCTCTCTGTCCCGGTCCCTCTCCCTCTCCCTGTTAGCCTCTTTGTCCCTGTCCCTGCGGATTGGTGATGGCAGTCGTCTTCGGGGACTAACTGACCGCGATGACCTACGGGATTGCCGTGGGGGGTCCTGATACTGCAGGGGAGGGGTGCGCCGTGGCGGGGAGCTTGGGGAAGAGGAGCCGTGTCGCTCCCTTCGTCCTTCGGAGATACCACCCCCACGCTCTACAGTTCGCCCAACCACAATATGAGGCGACTTCTCAGCCTCTGTGTGGGTGTATTGATCTTTTTCGTCGGCTAGCCGGTCCACATGGGTGCTTTTGGTCTGGTCTCTAAACTCATTCAGCTCATCCCTGGGAGGTGATGGGGAGGCATCTTTGGAGGGTGAGGTTGGAGAGTAACACTCAGCTCCTCTGCCATCTCTTCTAGGACCCGCAGGAGAGGACAGGCACCCCTCTGGTGAAGTTGCATCCCCCCCAGTTGGGGAGCATTGCTCCCTCTGTCCCCCATGCTCCTCGGCCAGAGGTTGAGTTTCCGTCTCTGTCAGGGGGTACCTCTGTCCTCTCCCTTTACCAGCATCTCTAAGCCCACGCCTATCCTCCAGCATCTCCTTTTCTGAGGGAGGGCTCGTGGTGGGCAAAGCTGGAGCGGAGGACGAGGTCTCAGGAAGAGCAGCCAATTCTTCAGAAGCTTCCGACGAAACTCTAGTCTCTTTAACCAGCCGTTTTCTTGAGCATTTTTTCTCGTCTTCATCAGAAGAGGACGATGACGAAGAAGAGGATGACGAGGATGCAGAAGAGTCCGTGGATGAGGAAGATGAAGATGACGACGAAGATGACGACGACGACGAGGAGGAGCTGTCGCTGTCACTGTCGCTGCTGCTGCTACTCGACTCGGCCTTGCCTTTCTTGGCCTTGCCTTCCTTGGCCTTGCCTTCCTTGGCCTTGCCTTCCTTGGC
>JAODKM010000043.1:4301088-4313211 GCA_026780845.1 Petrocephalus sullivani
CTGCTACTCGACTCGGCCTTGCCTTTCTTGGCCTTGCCTTCCTTGGCCTTGCCTTCCTTGGCCTTGCCTTCCTTGGCTGGCTTCTCCTTCTGCTGTCCAGCCACGCTCTGTGCCTGTTCATGCCTCCCCCGGTCATCCGCTGTTGCAGGGGAGCTCCTGCTGGTACTTCTCTCTCTCTCCCTTTCCTTCTCTTGGTCTCTCAGTCTCTCCTTCTCTCTTTCCATTTCTCGTTCTCTCTCTTCCCTCTCCCGCAGCCTCTCGCGCTCCCTCTCTTGCTCCTTTTCCTCTCTCTCCCTTTGCCTCTCCCGTTCTTTTTCCCTCTCTCGCTCCTCTCTCTCCCGCTGCCTCTCCCTTTCCCTCTCCTTTTCGCGTTCCCTCTCCCGATCTTCTCTCTCCCGCTGCCTCTCTCTCTCCCTCTCTCGTTCCTCTCTCTCCCGCTGCCTCTCCCGCTCTCTTTCCCTCTCCCGCTCTCTTTCCCGTTCCCTTGCATGCTCCTTCTCTCTCTCCCGCTCCTTCTCCTCTCTTTCCCTCTCTCTCTGCTTGTCTTTTTCCCGAACGCTCTGTTTTTCCTTCTCTTTTTCTTGGTCTCTCTCCCTTTCTCTCCCATTTCTAACCGGTGAGGACGAGCTCGAGGACGACGATGACCCAGAGGAGGAAGGCTCCCTCGCCCTCTCAGCTGCCCTCTTGATCTTTTCATGAGGCGAGTCATCTCTCTCTCTGCCCCTGAGTCTCCCTCGCTCCCTCTCCCTGTCAGACGCAGTTTGCGGCGAAGCTTCCCTTTGTCTGACATGCTCCTTCTCTGCGCTCCTCATCCGCTTGGACCTCTCACGTGGTGGAGAGGGAGATGATGATGAGGAGTCATGTCTTCTCCTCTGAGGCTTTTCCTTCTCTCCTCTGTCCCGCTCGTCTCCTCTTCTGCCTCGTTCAGGAGATTTCTGGAAAGTACAAAAGGTTTTCCTAGCAGCTTGACCCTTATCCACAGATTTAAGCCTGTGATATCTGATCTTTCTGAAGTATGCCCAACTAAAGAAGCCAGCATGCATGCAGGATTCGTAAGACTATACTGCAGACAGCCTCAGAGGTTATGATGATGAATAAACTGCAGGTTTCAGAAAAAGGAAAATTAGTCTGGATGAATAATTAATCACAATTATTTATTTGAAATGAAAACCTTCGTAAAGTAAACATTCAACCCTTTTATTTTCTGCATTTAAGATTAGTGGTAAAATTAACTGCAGTTATTTGCACTTTTCATTTAGAATTAAACATCTGCTTGAATACGTTTGCTCTTGATATTCGCTGTACCTCGAAGATCACTTAGGCTCTGTTATAATGTAGCATCCGATCAACCTTTTTTAAAAATTTGAAACGATTAAATAAAAACCCCCTTTACGTGGCTGTGATGCCTGACCTTTCAGGTAACGTATACTTGAGAACAAATGTTTTTCAATTAATCTTAATGGTTCAAAAACCATTCTGCAAACCATTTTTTTTTTAAGTTTAATGGTTAGAAGCATGTTAACTACAGGCAATCCCCCAGTTAAGAACGTCCAACTTATACATAACTCACAATAGGCTTTATGGCAGTTCGTTCTTAAGTATTGAATGGGTTAAATGCAATGGTTCATGATAATACACACACAACTCAGTGGCGTTTCTATACACTTGTATTTGACGTGTGTGTGTGTGTGTGTGTGTGTGGCCCACCCAGGTGTTGCACCACCTGACATTTTAAGACTGAGATGAAGTTAAAACTTCACATTTGAATGCACTATACATTCACATTACAGGGGTTCCAAACAAAGTTAGGTATGCTGTGTATTTATTTATGAATTTTAAATAAATCAGTAAATAAAATAAATAAATGATGGACTTGGGCACAAAAAACATCATGTCATTCACCCATGCCGCTGCTCCACGAGCTAAATTTCCACCCACATGCTTCAATTTGCTTTGCAAGGTGCCTGATCCACGCTGGAAATTAAAGGACAGGTATTCCAGTTTCGCTACTCTGAATTCAAGTCTCACCTCTCTGCCGACTGCCCTCTGTGAGAAGTCCTCTTCATTCCTTCTCCCCCTCCTGTCTGGGGACCACCCCTTTCTCCCCTCCTCGGCCCCCCTGACTGGCTGGTTCTGCCGTATTTCCTTATGTGGTGCTGGAGATGGGCTGCACAGAAGAGAACAGAGAGTGTACAAGCGACCAGTCAATAATGTGCTTTTTCTAACAAGCACAGAATAACAGCCTAGTAACAGTAAGGTTCTTAATCAAAGATAAAGTGTCGCTAAACCCAAATGAAAATGCAGGTTTAAAGATCATTTTATTATAATCATCGTTGTTTAGAGATTTCCAGGTACATTTGCAATTCAAATCCAAAACCCATAAAAGAACACCGTTTAGTCCATTTAAAAAATCTAAACGAAAGGATTTACACAGATCAACTAGTGGGGCTTATGGTAACTAAACACTCACCCTTGCTATTTAAAATCACTCCAAACAGGTTTATGTTAACTAATTTTTAAATTTTAACTATCTTATAAATATCCCAGTATTTATTACAACTAAATCACATCGCTATATCTGAAGTCTGTCCAGTACTGTGCTGCAGTAGTATATATATTAAATAAAATCCTTTTCTAATTTCTTATGCCGTCTAGATTTTGTTCTGTTTGTTCTTCCAACCAGATCATAATTAATATTTTTTTTTACTTCATTTATTGCTGCTTTTTCAGTTCGTAACGTTTTGTCAAGACGGCGATTGCATTGAGTTTCAGAATGGGGCTATTTGCATAACCAATCGAAAGCATTTCAAGTTACGCCCCAGAGTACCGAAGTAGTACCCCAACTGGTTTGGCACTTTCGGTACTGGTACTCGACCAGAAGTCAACAGAAAAGCGAAAGTACCAAAAGCACAGAACTTCGTGCGGTGGAAAAGCGCCCATAAAAAGCTACCATGTGGAGGGCTCAGTGACAGGGACACTCACCTGTGGTCCGAGCCCGACGGCGGGCTCCTGTTCCTCTGCTGCTTGGTCCGGGGTGGAGTTCCATTCTCACTCCTCTTCCTCTTCTGCCGCCTGTCATCAGGAGGACTGTTGGAGAGAGAGGCAACTAAGTACAGTAACAGCAAAACAGCCTAGTAATTAGCAAGCAGTAAAACAAAGTACCTGCGCCTGTCCTCCTTCTGCACTGAACTGTCCCTAAACAGTGACAAGACCATCATTAGCTGAGCAACACTGCATTACAGGCTATACACAAATACACACACTACATCAAGTAAACGGTGTCCCAAAATTCACGCAAGAAGTAATTTTGATGGAAAACACAGGTGTATAATTAAAACTTTTTTTATTGATTCATAAAGTATACAGTATAGGGTTGTGTATGGAACCCCAAATGTGACAATTGTGTCGATTAACCAAGCCATCAAGATGAAAATGAGCCTCATCGCTGAAGATAATTTTGTTCGAAAAATCAGCATCTACTTGTTCTTGTTCCATAATCCATTCAACGAACTCTATTCGCTGCGCGTGGCCAGTAGGCCTCAGTTCTTGAGTCAATTGAACTTAGTAAGCATGAAGATGCAAATCTTTCATGAGAATACGCTGTAGAGAGCTTCTCGAAATGTCCAGTTCTTGACCACGGTGCCAAATTAATGTCCCTGGACTCTTAACAACACTCTCACAAACTGCTTCGATGTTTTGTGTTGAACGACTTGTTGAAGGACGGCCAGAGTGTTTAAGATCACTAACTGATCCAGTCTCCCTAAATTTTTTTAATCTCTTCACAGTTGAAGTTAAATCACTATTCTGACCATGTTCTGTACGAAAATTGCGAACTGCAGCTGCCAAACCATTATTTTTAAAATACTGCTCAACAACAAACGCGTCGTTCTTTCGTGTAGCACTCCATTTTTAATAACCCTGAACTGTCTTTTTTTCTGTTGGCAACACTTTACCGCACAAATGGCGCAAAATTCAAATCTGGCGTGAATTTTGGGACACCCTTTACAAGTGTATAGAAACGCACAGAATCATCACTGAAGCCTCGGGATGTTTGTAGCTTGTAAAAAAAAAAAAAAAAAAAAAAAAACACTCAACTCACCTTTTCTTCTTCTTGCTTTTCTTTTTCTCCCGACGGGGGGAGGGAGAGCGACTCTCTGAGCTGCATGTGAAGGGGCAGGTTTACTGGGGGTCCTTTCTGCAAATCCACATGGCACACACACAGGCGCACAGCCTCACCTCTCCCTGCTCTTGTTTTTCTTTCTCCTCTTCTTCCGGCCATGCTTGCGTGGTGGAGATGCAGCTGAACCGTCGGACACCTCCACAATCCTGAATGCATCGGGGGAGGAATAAAAAATGGCAGAGGGTTCCAGCAAAACAGCGATATCTTTACAGTCACAATGTTCCTGCACGTCGACTAACTGGCGGGTGGGGGTCTGGCCATCACTGGGGTCCACTTTGGCACTCACTCATATTTCTTCTGCTGCTGCTGCTGCTGCTGCTGCTGCTGAAGCCGCTCCTGCTCCCGCTTCTCCCTCTCGCGCTCCCGCCGCTCCGGGTTGAAGGAGGAACCATCCACGTAGTCCGTGGCGATGCCAAACGCTTCCCGCAGACGGCTGTTCTTCTGCTGGTTGGCGGCAGCCAAGGCGTGCGTCTCGGTAACCCTGTGGGACCAGAGAGCCGACGGCTTAGAGGGTTTTTCCACCGCATGAAGTTTGGTACTTTCGGTACTTCCTTTATGTTGGCTTTCCACTGGCTGGTACCGGTGCCAAACGACATCATCAGTAACGTAATTACCTTTTCCGGCGCTGAATAAAAGCACAACATGAGGCAATGCATTTTGTACTGAATTCGAAAAATAGCTTTAGTGTACAGCTGGATAATGTTGGATATTAAATCTAACATGGCATGTTATGCACATGCAGTTCTTACATCGCTAGTGAGTTACATTAAGATCATAGTTTCTTACTTTAGTTTTTATACAGACATATTATGGACCGCGCAGGGGGTTAATGTTTTGCTAAAATATTTTTACTTTGGCATAGGGAAAAAGCATAGCTAACTTTGCCTCTTCAGTGATTATTCCTCGCATATATTGTATTTATATCCAATATATGTTTTTAAAATCAGTTTAAAGTTTACCTCTGCTGCTTTTGCTTGGGCGCTGCATACATTTTCTGAGACGATCATAATCATTCTCACCCTTGCTATTTAAATCACTCCTAGGCGGGTTTGTGAGAGATTTGTTAACTAATTTCTTAATTTTATGTTAACTAACTTATAAATACCCCAATATTTATTGCAACAAAATCACATGGCTATATCTGTAGACTCCCCAATACCATGCTGCAGTAGTATATTAAATAAAATACTTTTTAAATTTCTTGTTATACCGTCCAGATCTTGTTGTACAGATCTGTTCTTCCGACCAGATCGCAATTCAAGATGGCGATCGCATTGTGTTTCAGAATCGGGCTATTTGCATAACCAGTCACAGCGAAAGCTTTTCAGGTTACGCCCCAAAGTACCAAAGAAGTACCCCAACTGATTTGGCACTTTTGGTACTTGACTTTTTGGTACTGGTACATGACCGGAGGTCAATGGAAAAGTGAAAGTACCAAACTTTGTGCGGTGGAAAAGCGCCTTGAGAGAGAGAGCAGACACACACACGGGGAGCCCCCCCACGGCAGAGCAGGTCACTCACGCGGGCCTCTCGGCGGCTGCGGGCGGCGGCTCCTGCTTCTCCTGCAGCATCAGCCGGAAGCTGCTCACCTTCTCCTCGATCTCCTCCGCCGAGTACCTGAGGAACAACAACAAACGCATGAAGGGGGGGATTCCTGGCGGCATCCCTCTGTGCCATTAAACACATTAGCCCTCAGATTACTAGACGAGTCTGTAAGTTGCAGCACTGTGGTATGGGGGGGAGGGGGGTCTGCAGAGCGCCTTAACACCAAGCGTGCGTGCTGGTGCCCCCCTCTGGCCATGCTCACCCCTGCTCCTCCATCATGTCCTGCAGCTCTGCACACTTGACCTCCAGCTGCCTCTTCCTCTGGTGCTCCAGGATCTCGGCGTTGGGCTGCCGGCTCAGCTGGCTCTCCAGGCGCTCGCGGTCCTTCTCGTCGCGCTCGGCGCCCCGCTCGTCCCGTGTGCGCTTCGCCCGCACGCTGGACAGGTTGCGCTGGACGTACCCATTGGTCCCACTGCCGCGGGGGGTGGTCAGCCCGATGCCGTTGTACATGTCACCCCCCTGCAAAGGGGTGAAAGCAGAGAAACAGGATGTCCCAAGAACAGATGTGCTTCCAAACAACGAATTAGAAAACATTCTGACAGCACTTGTAAAAATTTAGTCCACTTAACCACAAGACCACCAAGTAACCAACCTACTAGTAACTCCTGATCACACGGACTGTTTCAAATTGGACTACGTAGTAGGTGATTTCGGAACATATGGGTCCCCCCTCCCCCCGCCCCGTGGCCCAGCTCATGTCGCCTTCCGCCCGAGCTCAAATCCTCTATGCGGCGTCAGCAGACTCCGTCCGAGCAGCAGCAGCAGCCCCGGGGCGGCGGGTCCCCCGGATCAGCTCACACGGCGCCCAGGCCCGGGAAGCGAGCAGCAGAGCCGCAGGCTGGCGCTACGTGCGCAGTTCCTTACACGGAAATCAGACCAGCTCGTACAAGCAGATGGCCAAGGCGCTTGCGTGACAAACACGACAGTAAACACGTACCCAGCTGCAGGTAAATCGGGAATATAAGGGCGGCTGGCCGAGCTAGCATACGGCTAGTCGTCCCGCTCAACTGCTACGGCTCCTGGGTTCATTTTGCGGCCTTATTATGCGTCCTGCTCACCTCACATACACGCTAAAGCCCAGCTAGGTACCGGACATACAGGGCCGAGGGCAGCGAGGCCCCGCCGGGCCCTGCTCAGCCGTTTCCGCGCTAGCTACAGGGCTAAGCTAACGGCGACGTACCTCTTTATTCTCCGCACACGGAGGGGCAAACAACGAAGCAGGAGAACCGTCAGCGGCGGATGGACGGATGGAAAAGCGCCTCTAGGAAACGAAACAGCGAAAATGACTTTTAAAAAGGCGGCTGCGCCGAAGGAGATAAAAGCGGACTGCGTGGCGAATCCGTGTCGCTCCGCGCGGCGTCGAGCGAGCACGCGTTAAAGCCCGTCCCAGAAACCACCGCGATTAAACTACATTTCCCAAGAAACCCCCCGGGGTCGCCCACCCAATTAGAAATTGGCTGGAGCTTTGCTAGAAACAACTCGGTTTCCAGCGTAGTACCTACCTTACTTACCTTGCTGTACGGAACGCACAGAAGGATAGGGATTCCATACGTATGACAGGAAATAGGACGTTCTTATTTAAGAGATTTACAGTTCACAATATTTTATTTATATATTATTTACTGTCCTTGACCAGCGCGGTACCTTAACTGAATGCATTATAAATTATGTACTGTATTTTATTATTTTTTGTATAATGTATTTTATATTGGATATACATCTTGAACTGACATAGGCCATTTCTATGATTTCCTTAACCATTGGAGCAAGTGTAATTATACTGTTGTGCGCTTACAGGCATCTGGAAATCTGCAAATAAAATGTTTGAATGGTTGATGTCTCGATGTGTTTTACTTGGTCATTTTGAAAAATGAAAGCGTTTTAAAGGTTTTTTTCTGTTAGTCAGAATTCAGCTAAAGCCATAGCTGAATCAACAATAAACGCACATGGTATTTCTTAATTCTATGAATATCTTTAACAAAATGAATCTATAGCCTCTTTCGTCAAATGGTTATTATCACGTGTCCATTAATGAAAAACCGGATGTATAAGATAACTGTAATAAACAATATTTTACTGGCTGTACAATGAAACTCAATATATTATGCATTCATAGATATATTGTATTTATTAATTACATAACGATAAAAAAAGAAATAGAAACAATTTCCTTGAACAATTTTTTGCAAACCTTCCCACTGCATTTGTGTGTCAATAATGACAAACAATAACAGAATGTCAGTTACGAAGAAAATGCTAAATTGTCAAGTACTTAATACCTTTTGAGTGACATGATTATTATACAGACAGACAGCAAGAACATCCAATGAAATGCCTGAACTTTGACTTCCCCATTCTTCTTACAGATGCAGTCATGGCACTTAGCACTGCCACTGGCGGGAGAAGGTGTCATACTCGGTGGTGGTGCACATCTCATCCAATCGGCTGATATGGATCTAGGGGTCACATTTTCTTGGTCCAATCTCCCTTTTTTCAGCACCCAATAGGAGTCATTCTTGAAGAAATAAGTGTCTCCTGAAAGGTAATTATGATGGAGTTACTTAGGACGGAGGACTGGAGTGGGGATTGAGAGGGTCATTGTAGCACAGGCAGGCAGGTGGACCCTTTCCTTACCGTCACCCCAGCTGATGATGTCATCGGGGTCTGGGGGTACCCCTTTCCAGAGCGAGGCCTGCTTGGGGTACCCCCCCTCTGGCTTCATTCCCACCCGTTTCCCCAACTCGTCAAACCTCCAGAACTCCCCCCCACTGAACAGGTAGGTCTTCCCAGTGTGTGCCCATACAAAGGCTGCATCAACCTTAGAGGGGTGTCTCCCAACTGCCGTCTGCATGCCCCACTCTGCCAGGGACTGGGGGTACCCAAGGAGGGCCACTGTGTCCCTGAAAACCCAGTACTGGTCACCTGTACAACGAGACAAGCAATGACCAAGATGCCATCTGGCAAGCACGCGGCAGGATTCATGCGAGTTTGTGCTAGTCTACAATTCACCAGCACCGCGTTCTGACTCATTATAAGAAAAATAAATGGACGTGCTGCTCACCAATGAAGAACACAATATGGCTGCCACTTTTTCTCTCATAAACTGCGTCGATTTTATTAATTTTGGGGGGGAGTCCAATCCAGAAGTTCCTAATCAAAGCTGGGGAAAGGGAGACGAGGGAGCCCGACCTTTGGATCCGCCAGAAATATGGACCTGAAAACCACGAAGCGGAGAGTGGGTTTAAAGAGCAGGTGGTGGGTGTATGGGTGCTGGAGCAGAACGGCTCTGCATTTCTGCCGGAGGCCTAGCAACAGGACAGGCAAGGCAGGCAATTGCCTGGGGCCCCAAGCTGGGGGGCTTCTGAGGGCGACCGATTACATAGCACATCGCAACGACTAATCTGCTTTATTTGTCTGTTCTGCTTTTCACGAAATTTAAAATAAAGGATGTGCTTTATTGACAGTATTAATTTAGACTTTGTGCTAAAATATTGATAATAAATGTTGCTATGTCAGGGAAAGGTGAGTTTGGGGGCCCCATGGAATTCGTTTTTTCCTTAGGCCCCCAGAGTTCCTAGCACCGGCCCTGATTTATGCTTTGCAAAGGATGCACATTATCTAGATCTTTCCAAAAGAATCAAGAGCAGCTACTGAGGTCCTCCTTGATGGGCAGACCAGGCTCTCACGAACATCAGAGTGTGTGAGCTCGGGTTTACTGGGGTTTCACCTACCCTTGAAAAAGAAGACCTCTCCCCTGATGTTAGCCACAGCGTCAAAGCCGCCCTCACAGCGATTTGGCAGAGCGCGGTCCAGGCTGGTGGGGGAGTGGGGACATAAGGGGGGTACACGGCCTGTTACTGTCCTGTTACAGTTACCCCTCCTGGATGCTCCTGGATGCAGGCTGTGTGTTTGCGACTTAGATAGCATATATGCATATTCCCTTACCAAAGCTTTGGGAAATCATTAACTGACAAGCATGTGAGCATTCAGAACATCAAAGTACAAAACAAATGACAAAGAACTGACAAAAGAATAACTATAATACTGTCTTAAAAGCCTATAGAATTCATTAATAATGTCAATGCTTTTCCACAGGCATGCAGGTCACGTCCAGCATCACTCACTGTGTGGTTGGTCTAGGAGGGGCTGGGGAGGGGAAACGTGGCAGCCCAGGAGTGGGAGACACATCTGGACGAGCCGTGATTGAGGTCGTCCTCGGCCCTGCGAGGAAGAGCAGCAGTTCTAACACATAGCGACCATTTGGATACGAAACATTATTCACTAAAAAATAACCATCACAAGTTATGTTTATGCTGTTATGGCGTGTTAGGCTTCTACTCATTCTGTGTGCAGGAGTTTTGTTTTGGAGGGAGGTTCATTTCGTACCAGCATTTTACCGATATCCAGGGGCATAGCTATAAAAATCTGGGCCCACTAACATGGTCACCTTGAGCCATCCAGATGAAATTTACACCTTGCCCAGCTCACCGTAGAGACTCTGGATGCCCAGTCTGTCGTCGGCAGGTAGGCTGTACTTCTGAATGTCTCCCACTGAGCCCTGGTAGTAAGGCCGCATGATGGAGTGCTCAGAAGAGGAGTGGGAGAGGCCCAGGGCGTGGCCAAACTCGTGGACGGCCACCGTGAAGAGGTCAGTGCTGCCTGTGTCACCTGCCAAGCAGGGCCACACCGAAAGTCTCACTCCCTATACAAGCCATCAGTCTGTGACACTATGACAGCACCCAGAAACTGATCCCAGAACAGCGCAGCCCAGCCCACACCTCCAAAGCTCCAGGTCTCCTCGTCGTCAAAGTGAGCGTCTCCTGCGAGGGCGTCTGTGCCCGGGAAGAAGGCGTGTGCCAGTGTGCCACCTCTGCCATCGAAGGGGTACCCATCATCATGAAATGAACGAGTGAAGTTGACCCTGATGTCCCCTTCTTCCTGCCGTCCTCCACCTTCACGGGAGAGGCGGTAAAATCGCAGAGGGGTGACATCACTCCATACACTCAGGGCATATCTCAAGATAATTTCAACCAGATCTGCTGAAAGGGATGGCGAGCTAGAGGACGTGGGATAGCCATGGACACTGGTGAGGAGAAAGGGGGAGAGATAAAATCATAACAGTTACACACAGAGCTAGGCTGTCCAGATGGTTTCACTTACACAAACATGTTCTGGGGGCAGAAAGAAAAATGACTGATTAAGAGAGATAACCAATCAGATTGTAGAGGAGGCTGATCCAAGCAACTAGAGGGGGCAGGGCCAAGACATCTGATTGGTTAGTCTGACATTTGACCTGAGACCTGATTGGTTACCTCTCTGAACCAATCATTTGTCATTCTGCCATCAGAACATGTTTGTGTAGGTAAAATTCCCTTGTTGGCTCTAGGTGATTCTCACCTCCATGTGATCACGGTCTTCTCCCATCTCAATCCAGACAGAACATACCGTCTCCTCCGCCTCTTCAGCAAGTCGGCCGTTCCCACGATGTCGGGCAGAGAACAGCGAGGGGCGGACATGAGTGAGAGAGTGGCGCCATCTAGCAGAAGAGTGGAGAAGTGCACTGTTCAGGTTCACATTGGGGGTGCCGTCCCTCTAGTCGCATACGCTGAGACGAGCAATGCTATATTACCCAGCCTGCCTGTCTCTCTGAGCCCGGCAAACCTCTGCATCTCCCGCAGGGCTCTCTCGATGCCCTCCCGTGTCTGCAGCTTTCCAGTGCGGGGGTCTGGAGGAGGGAGGTATCCATACCGGCTGAGCCAGTCCTGTGCCCCGCATGAAAGGAGAGTTAAGCCTGCTAACTGCACAGCTTACTCTCACTGCCTAGTCATAAGATATCCCTCAACAAACCTGACCACAATCGTGAGAATGACATCGCCATCTTTTATGATGTCATACACAGCACTAACTCCGGCTATTGTTTTTCTTTTGTTTTTTGATAATCACCCACTGAGGATCCTTACCTAGATGAGCAGAGTTTGTTTTTGTTGTAAGTGTGTTTAGCTGTTTCTTCACATATTTATGCATTTTTAAAAAATGACCTGTCTCCCAATTTCTTATTTTTCTCATTTGACAAATTTACTTTATACTTTATACTACTGCTATAATATATACTATATACTACTGCGATTGTAATCTTTATCTTGTAGCAACAATAAATAGGTATATAATAAAAGAATAATAATAAATTAATAATAACATTACTAAAGTAAATAATCTGTGTGTGTGTGTGTGTGTGTGTGTGTATATATATATATATATATATATATATATGATGTATGTGTATCAAGCCCGGCTGTGTACCCAGCTCTCGATAACAGGGGGGGCCAGGGAGATTTTTT
>JAODKM010000043.1:4313311-4328225 GCA_026780845.1 Petrocephalus sullivani
GTGTGGGTAAGGGGGCCGGGTGTGTAACCAGCTCTGGATTAGGGGGGGGGAGAGGAAGTTTTTTTTTTTGTGGGGGGGGGGGCAATTACATATAAAAAAATATATATATTGAGGCTGGGTGGGCCAGCCTTGTGACTGGGTGGGCCAGGCCCACCCTATACCCCCCAGCTGTGAAGCCGGGCCTGATGTGTATGTGTATATATTCACTTATATATACATATAAGTTTCATATATACAGACCCATAAGGAATTCAAAAATAAAAGAACTAAACAATTCAATTCATTGAATGCATTTATAAAGATTAAACCACTACTTATTTTGCTTATCATTTATCGCTATTATTTATAATTCTGTCATTTTAATGTTATTACCGTTTTATTTAATAATAATAATTATTATTATTATTAGTAGTAGTAGTAGTAGTAGTAGTATTTCACATATTACTGAAGAAAAGAAACTATGACGATGACATTTTTCTGTGATATGATGGCGCTGGAAACACTAACAGCCTAAGAGCGGATAAGTACTCACCAGGGCCCGGGAGTACCAGTCTCCTGAACGAGCAGAGAGCGCCGCCGAGACGGACAGAAACAGGAACGCAGCCCCGAGCAGCAGCCGGGAACTCATACTGACACCTGCCCCAGGAAAGCCCGAAAAGACAAGTGCGAGAGACGGGGAGCAGGAGGTGCAGCAGCCTCACCCCACAAAGCGTCCCGCACGGCTCCCAGACCCGGCCGGGGGTGTCATCGTCACTAACTAATTACAGCACATCGTTAACACCGCGCACGGAGAGCCGCTCATGCAGCCGTTAAACGCAGCGCTTTTTATTCATTAGGACTGCCTCTCTTGTTTTTTCCGCCCCACTTGGGACTAGGCGGGGCTCCTAGTACAAATCGATGGGAAATGAGAAAAGGCACTTAAGACACGGACTCCCCCTCGCATCATCCCCCCTCTCCGCGGGAAACTAAATAAATAATAATATGGACGCAAAAACCAGGAAATGCTTTGATGAGTCTAATCCTTAGAGGGACAAAAAACAATCTTTCCTCAAAAACCAGAAATCACAGATGTGATGAGGTCCAGGGAGATGCTGAACCACCATGTAGACAGCTGTACTGGACAATGGGGCGGGTAACTGAACCGTGCCTCATGCACTCCTGTCAGGAGTTATCGCTGTGCTCATTTTGTGAGTATAACTGAACAAAGATGAAGGATGAATGGCTCAGCTGTGGTTTGGAAGAAGATGGGACTCCAAAGTGACGGAAAGTGAGAAAACAGTACCCCCCCGACCACCCGGCAACCCTGATCAGGAGTGCTCGTGTTCAGTAATAATGCTGACAGGAAGCAGCCTGCTGCAAAGGCAAATACGTACAGCATTGTGCGGGTGAAAATAGCAGAGGATGTTTGTAGGGGAGTTTGAACATCAGAAGAAAGGGCAGGAGGGCCAAAGAGAGGAGGGAAAGAGGCTTTTAAAACAGGAACACTTGCATGTTTACCTGCTCCGCTTCCCTCAGGCCAAGCTGGAAAAAGGCACAAACGCAAACAGATGTGTTTGTTTTGAAGTTTATTGTTTTTGACAAGCAGGATTGCATGGTGAAAAAGATGATGCTGCTGTGTCACAGCTAATTTATAGGAGAAAAGCCAGTGATGCCCTTCATTGGTGTGTGTGTGTGTGTGGTCATGTATATATTACGTTGTTGTTTGGTTACTTATGGTTAAGGTTAGAGCTGGATAGGGGTTAATGGTGTCAGAGCTGGGATCAGGGTTATGCCCATAGGAATGAATGGAGTGTCCCCATAATGATAGGAATACATGGTATGTGTGTGCGTGTGTCTGTGTCTGTGTGTGTGTGCGTGTGTGTGTGTTTGTGTGTGTGGTGATGCTCGCCACAGGCCCCTCCGTTCCTTCCTGCTCCAGCTGTACAGTCTTTGTCATTGGTGGCTGTATGCTGCACAGTCCCTCCCCATCAGTGCCGGTGCCCCTCCTCTCAGCAGAACGCATACTCGGCCTTGTGGTGCATGATCAGCTTGTTGTTGGCAAAGTAGAAACTGTCTGACTTGGTCTCGAACGGACTAGAGATCATCTCCTCCACTGAAAAGGGGAGAATCAAAAGAGGAGGAAGGGGAGAAGAGGAGGAAGAAGGGGGTTTGGATGGAGGGTCGGAGGGGCCTTGGGTTAGTACAGGAGGAGGCTTAAAACAAAAGACAACATGGTAGAAGGTTTAATCACAATTATACTGTCCTGACCTGTTGAAAAAGTCAGAGCCTGTCCCCAAAGGTCCCGCACCCCCCCCCCCGACTGTCTTTGTGAAAGTCACGGACCTGTGTGGGGGTCCAGCTCTGGTAAGGTGTAGATGTGCTCGCAGGTGTTTCTGCTGAAGGGGATGCAGAAGCCAATTTCAAAGTCAAAGGTCTTCAGCAGCTGCTCCCTGTAGTAGTGCCTCTCAATCAGCCGGAGCTTGTTCAAGGCCTTGGCCCCCACCGTGAACTCCAGCCTGGCCAGAGTGTGAGACCCCCGTGCACAGAGCTTTACACTCAGCCTCTTTGGCGGTAGATTGCTGATTTTCTCCATTGCTTCGGCGCATTTCATGGAACATTCTCATGACTATAAGTGCATTTCTCATAACAGCTCATGCATACAGCATGACACTATAGCTTAGCTGCAGAAGCCTGTAACTTACCCAAAACTATTAACTCACGCCTCAAAAGCAAATAATTCCACCAGCGAATTAGTCAGTTCCACCCAAATTAAAACTACAATCAGCAAGCAATCAGTGAAAATGCTTAAATACTAGTGTGCTTAGATGTTAGTGTAAGCACGCTCTAGAGCTCCACAATTAAGAAAGACAGTCAGTTCCCACTTCCTCATTGCCACTGACTTTTCTTTAGCAAACTGATACTTATTTATGTCAAAGACACCAGTTTCAGCATCACAGGGCTCTGCATTACAATATGTGAAGTTACCTGGCCAGAGAAAGCACTCGCATGCACATGGGGCTTCTTCAGATCTCCAGACACGGTCCGTTTTTTCAGTCCACTCGAGGGGAAACCCAATTTAGATAGACAGATCCCCATACTGTAAGTACAGAAACACTTACGTGGCTCCTATCTCTCGCAGTGCCAGGAATGCGGGGCTGAAGCGGTACTGGATAAACCTTCCTGCATTCGTGTCAATCACATCCGTAATTTCTGCAAGAGTGTGATTTAATATAATAATAAAAAGATGACAGTACAAAATGAAGCACAGATATTGTCTTTGAGATGCAGTTGAATCAAACAGGCAGGCAAATAGATAGATAGATAGATAGATAGATAATTTAACATTTTCATGACTATAAGAGCGTTTCCCAGAACAGTTCATACAACAATATGGTTTGGCTGCAAAGGTCTGTAAGTTACCCAAGACGATTAACTCATGTCTCAAAAACAAATAATTCCATGAAAGAATTAGTCAGTGCCACCAAAATGAAAAGTATAATCAGCATCGTTTTAACCATGAGAGTCAGAATGCTTAGATATGTTGTCAGTCTGTCAGGTACAGGACTGCGTGTCTGCCTCCCACAGCACAGGATTTTGTTGTCATTACGTTTTGGTGTTTTTGTGTTGTACAGTGCAGTGTGACTGTTTTGTTTGCTATTGTACCGTGTCTTGAGATCTGAAGAAGTTGCATGTGCATGCAAATGTTTTCTCTTGCCAGTGAGCTCTGCATACTGTAACGTAGGGCCTGGCAGTCTTTGACATGAATCAGTATCAGTTTGCTATAGAATAATGATCATTCAGTGACAATGAGAAAGTGGGAATCAACTATCATTCAAAATTACATTATGGAGTATATTTACACTGACATTTTGACAAAATATCTAAGCATTTTGATTTTCATGGTTAAAACGATGCTGATTATACCTTTTATTTTGGTGGCACTGACTAATTCATTGGTGGAATTATTTGCTTTTGAGACATGAGTTTTTGTTTGGTTTTGGGTAAGTTACAGGCTTTTGCAGCCAAACCATAATGTTGTGCCACATGCACGAACTGTTTTGAGAAACACTCTTAAAGTCTTGAGAATGTTAAACATGTTGCATGAAATGTGCCAAAGCAATTGAGGAAAACTACGTCGCTCTTAAAGTTATAAGAGCATTTCTCGAAGCAGTTCATGCATATAGCACAACACTACGGTTTAGCTTCAGAGCTCAAGACGCAGTATAACAGCAACAAAGGAAGACTGTATCACTGCAATTTGTTGAATCATTTTGAAAGCTTGGTTAACAGTTTTGCATGTGGTGGCTAACACAATGATCACACACATATATAGATTTGTGTGTAAAATTATTACAATGGGAAACTACATAATCTATTTTGGCCAACAAGACTAAAGCAACGGATAATTGTGCCAAATGATGAGAATTTGCATATACAGGTCCGAAAAAAACTTAAGAGACCACAGCACAATTTTTTGTTTCACTCTTTTCTCAATTTATGGTTATGCATCTATGTAAAATATACAAACTGCAAACTGCAGCCTGGTTCTTCTCTTTCTCTTTAATGCTTTACGGGACTTCAGTCGTGCTCCTAGGAGCCCGATACTAACTGTCCTAGCTATGCATGTCACACCACTTAATGTTTCCCTTTTGAAGGTCCCTTGATATCATCCTCCGATTCATGAGAAACTGCTGGACAAGCTTACGGCCATCTCTGGCATTAGAAAGTCGCTTCCCCCCTCTACCTGCCAGGTTTCCGGTCATTGCCAGTTGCTCCTGCTTCACCTTGTTCTTGTGTACTAATGTCTTAGAAACTCGGAGCCTGGAACCAGCCTGCCACGCAGTGTAGCCTTCTGCCAGCAGAACCAGGATTAAACCAGGATTTAACAATGTTGATCTTTAAAAAACATAGAGTGGTTTCTTAATTTTTTTTCTGGAGCTGTATATAATAAAACATTTGGAAATGTTTGTGAAGCAGTGAAAAATGATGTTCTGCTATGCAGAAGTGACATTATAGTGTGGTCACAGCTCTGGTTGTTTTGTAAATGTCAATTGTCATTTGAGAAAAGCTCCAAAGCAATCGGGAAAAACTGTAAGACTTGTGGGTAATGACATGGAAACCTACGAGGGTGTGATAGGCAGGAATTACTTGCCCGGTTTAAACACCTGAGTGCTGATTTGTTGTAGTTTTGTGCTAGCCACTGTTTGTCTATAGCAAACACCATGTTCAAGCATAAGGGAATCCACAAGTGTACCTGGCAGCATAACACCTTAGGCCATAGCTCAATGAGCAGTTTTGTGGTCGTATCATCAGATCTGTGACTGTTTATCTTGGACACTCAGGAAAAGAGAAGAGTTGGGTCAGATAGTGGAGGCTGAATAGTCCTGACAGACCTGAGAGTGGGCTGGGAGCATTGGGCAAAGGCCCTTGTTTTCAATTCACACATCTAAGGAAAGTGACTTTCAGTCGGCCTCAAAGAGGTTTGGACAAACTGCCGAGAAACTGTTTACAACAGGAATGGAGTGCTGCTGACCTCAACTTGTGTGTTTGACCTCAAAGTGGTAGAAAGAGCACCTTATGGACCTCCTGAACCTCAGTTACATGAGAACTTCCATTTGGAGGAGGACTCGCCCATCATTAGGGCAGAGGTCACCGATGTAGTCAAAAAAACTCTTCAGTAGTAAGGCTCTGGTGGTGCATGAGATTCGCCCTGAGTACCTGAAGGCTCCTGAATGTCATTCCCCTGTCTCAGTTAACATGCCTCTTCAATTGTTGGGAACGGCGTCTCTGGATTGACAGACTGGGGTGGTGACCCAAATCTTTAAGACAGGAGGATGTGTTCCAACTTCAGAAGGATCACACTCCTCAGCCTCCTCGGAAAGGCCTATGCCAGGGTACTGGAGAGGAGTATGGAGCTCTGGGTCAGCTGCTATGGGCCATTTGGTCCCTGTATAACTGGAACTTGGTTTGTATTGCCAGTAGTATGTCAGACACATTCCCAGGCCTGCCCTTTGACACCGATTCTATTCGTAACTTTTATGGAATGAACTTCTAGGTGCATCCAAGGTGGTGGGTGTCCAAATCGGTATCTTTAGAATCAAGTTTTTTTGTAAATGATATGGTCCTGTTGGCTACATCGGGCTGTGACCTTCAACATGCACTGGGGTGGTTCGCACCTTAGTGTGAAGCAGCCGGGATGAGGGTCAGCACCTCCAAGTCTTAGGCCATGCTTCTTAACCAGAAAAGGTTGGATTGGGGATGAATTACTGCTTCAAGCGGAGGACTTAAGAGTCTTGGGGTCCTGAAGCAGGAGATTGACAGGCAGATTGGTGCAGCATCAGCAGTTATGCGGTCTAAAGGGAGAGCTGAGTTGAAAAGCAAAGCTATTGATTTACCAGTCGATCTTAGAGATAAGGTCAGGAGCTCAGACATTTGGGAGGGCCTCAAAGCAGAGCCATATCTTCTCTAAAAGAACCAGCTGAGGCAGTTTGGACATCTGTCAAGAATGCCTACAGTGACTTCCTCAAGGAGGTGCTCCTGGCATGTCCTAACACGAACAGACCCCAAGGCAGACCAAGAACATGCTGAGGAGTTTAAATCTCTCAACTGGCTTGGCAATGCCTTAGTATTCCTAAGGGGGAACTGGAGAAGCTGCCTGGGAAGAGGGAGAACTTGGCATCTCTGTGCAGATCACTGCCTCCATGTACCAGACTTGGATAAGGGGTGGAGAATGGAAATGAAGGTGTAAACAGCATCAAACATCCAATATTATCAGGGAAGGGTATGTTCCTACCATTGGGAATTGTTAGAAGCAGATGATTATGTACCATCTGATTTCCTGATGCCGTCTGACACTATCCAGTCTTGTTTACTATGAAAATACATTTATCTGCTCCACTGGTGGTAGAGTGGGACCACATGATGCACTTACAGCATAACGCAGATAGAGGGCAGTGCTGTCCACTTTCATCTGCATGAAGCTGTCACTCTTGTACTTAGTTACCAGGCTAACGCAGATACTCACCAGTCGGGCACTGTTTGTGGAGGTCCAATATGACAGCTCCTGTTTCTAAATCTCGAATCTTGAAGCGTGAGAAGTTGATGTTGTAGATGTTGTCTTCAGGAGCACAAAGGTAATCTGAGTATGATAAAAAAAAAATCTGAGATTACTGAGCACTCTCTCCAGATACATACCCTATGTAGGTGGCGTTCGCTATTTATATCCGAACACAAAGGGAGATATGGGATTGCATTAGGGTGGCTGCTGCTAATCCAGAATGAGTCACAGCTGAAGAGCTGCAGCCATGATGGACCTTCTTATGTGCCAGGGGTCCTAAGTGTAACAATCGAACTGATCATCTACTGCAGATCCTTGGATGATTCCATGTATTATATTCCCCGCACTGAATTGCACCTAATACACCCACACACACACACACGCAGGCCAGAGCTGCGAACGCAGCGAGCATTAATGAGCCACCACGATGGATTGAGCTGTGGAAAAACCATGATCCTCGCAGGCTTACCTTCGGTGTAGGCCTTCAGCCTCAGCACGCTGTTTGGGGTGACAGGAGCTCCAGGCCTATCCTCCTCCACCCCATCCACGGGCTCCTCTTCACTCAATAACCCATTCCAGTCCTCAAGATCTTTGTCGCCTAAGCTCCCCCTCTCTCCCCCAATCCATGTTTGAAATTCTTCTCCGTCTTCTCCCTCACTTTCTCTCCCCCTGTCAAAGTCTCCTTCTGCCATTCTCCTTCCCCCAACGTTGTTCGTTCCTCGCAGTCGTGGGACCTGAGCGGTATCTGTCTGACCGTGGCCTCAATCACTTTCACACACCCCCGGATTTTAATCTGACTGATACACAATCTCATCCTGGTAATCTGAGGTAATCCACCATTCAGAGAAACAGAGTATGAGCTTCAGCACAAGGGACGGAAAGTACAAGCTAATTAGCCAGTGTGACCGAGACGGGGATTAGCCTACCATAGAAACCCACACTGCCATTAAACACACAAGCGCCTCTCTACAGAACCCACATTATAAAAGTGCTTAATGGCTGTGAGAACAGTGAATGACTCTTCACCCCCCAGTGCTATCTGTTTTTTCTTGTTGAAAGTACACTTTCTGCTAATTTATATTGTATTTATAGCAATTTACTTAATAATGTTATTATAATTAATTATTATTAATCTTATTAATTATTAATCTTATTGTACTCCATACAATTCATTTCCACTATCTATCACTATCTTGCGCTTGTAAACTACCTTGTCTTATTTAGCACTATAAGTGTGTGTTCATCCGCAGTTTAATTACCTACCTTGCTACCGCATGCAAAAGAATTACTCCCTGGCATTAATAAAGTTATGTTATCTATTATCATTTTGGCTGTCAGCTGTTTGGTACGATCATGAATATGTTTTTCTTTGGAAAGCTTTGAAAACAAACTGAAATTACTCAACAGGATGGTTTGCTCATTCTCAGAGAGCAGCGGCCACATCCTGCCCGAGGGCCGCGCCTCTGTGTTCCGCTGTCACATTTAACCCGTCTCTTTGCACAACGTCAATACACATTTTCTTGGGGGGCTAGTGGTTTCCCAGAAGGCCCAGAATGTCTTTTTAGAAGCAAACAAGGAAATGACAGAGTAAGAGGAAGACAGAGCACTAAAGAGTCAGGTAGGCATGTATTTTGTTGTGTATATCTATAGACTCAATATGCCGGATTGGTACAATATTTCGAACACAAAAGCGCCGTTGTCACTTGAGCACAAGATTATTTATTTGAGCAAAGGAGCCATCGCCTACACGGAAGTGAACACCAGAAATGAAACCACAGACATCTAGTGCGAGGCTGCCATCGTTAACGCGGTACATTATAACAAATTTTCTATAAACTAATTTTCACCCCATTCTCTCTCCCTCCCTTAGATAATGAAGCAGTCATCAGTGTCTGTTTTTCTCTCTCTGTCTTATCTCTTCGCTTTTTCTGCATCTGTCTCCGACCCCACGTTATCTCAGCCTTACAACCGAAATAACACCACACCTGCCTCCGAGCCCACAGCCGGCAGTCAGACGGACGGGCCACCACACTCGCGTGTGATCACAGTCAGCTCCCGGGCACTGGCAGAGACCCCTAAACCCGGGTCCCGAACCTCAACACCAGCGTGGACACTGACGTCAGAATCCGGCCCCTTGTCTTTGGGGTGGAGAAGTGAAACTGGAGCGGAAAACAGATTCACGACAGCAGACAGAACCCCGAGACGCTCCCAGGAGGTCACCAGAGCTGGATCACCGGAAAACGACACCTACACCACAGCATCAGAGAACACCCAGGCTGGAACAAACAGAAACCAAGCCGACGATGACAGGCTAACGGATACCAGCAGCGAGTCCAGTACGTCAGCAGTGATACCAATCAATGAATATGGAGCCGATTCTGACAGTTACAGCAGCAGCACCGTAGCGCCGAGCAAGAGGCCAAACACGAGTGTCCAAGGGGAGACAGAATCGCAGGCCTATATGAGCACAAACATCCGCACAGTCACCCAAGAAAGCTCTCCTGGAGGAAGTACGAGAGACAGCGGACTAATAACCAGCAGTGTGTTCACGCAGGAAAGCCATCCGGCATGTGACCCAGCGGAAACGCTGCCTACACCTCGATCCACTAAGCTGCTCTGCCTCATCATCCTGTGGGCTCTGGCTGTGATTGCTACTGTCTTCTTCGGCCTCTCAGTGTTCCTGTGGGTGCGCCTTTCCTTCCTACGGAGTGGAAGGAGACAGAGGCGGCCGCAGTGCGAGGGCAAGGCCCGCGAGGCGGGGCTTCTGTGGGCCAAGCCCAGGGCCTCGATAGAGGAGAGAGTGGAGTTCTGGTACGCTAACGGCACATCGGCGGCGGCCCAAAGCAGAGAGAGAGAGCGCAGGGTGTTCAGAGACCATGAGAGGTGGAAGGGGAGGCAGGCAGAGGAGGCCTGGGAGAGGCCTAGGATCACACCGGAGGACCTGCAGGAGTTTTGGGCCGACAAAGGGAGAGCGAGATGGAACAAGCAGTGGGATGAACTGTGAACGAGAGACAGAAAGACGAGTGGCGACCCCCCCCCCCCTAAAAAAAACAGGACCAGGCGGGGGAGGGGGGGAGCATTCGGTCAATCGATTGTCAGAATAATCAAAAATAAAAACCCATGTTCAACTGTTAATGCAATGGCTCAACAGAAACTGGTGACTGGCAATCAGCAGGTAAACAGACACTGAGTCCATTGAAACTATTAAAGTATTTCAGGCACACTGCCTTCGGCTCTGAAGTCCTGCTGCCAAATGGGGGGGAAAGGTGTGGTGTGCATCCCTACTCTAGGGGAGGGGGGTAAGGGTTAGTTATTTCTGACCGCACACACAAATTGGTCAAGCTTAAGGTCTGGACAGCAATGCCCATGTGTCTGGATGTGAGTACCAACAGGCATAACTGATCACTGCAAATAATAACTATAAAATCCAAAAACTGAGCAGGGAACCAGCACAGCCTGGGGAGGAAGCACTCACAAATTCCACATGCGTAGAGTGGGGTGGAGGGCGGGGAAAGCAGGGTACGGTGCTGCCCCCCTCGAGAATGAAATATATAGATGTGCACATACATTACATTCCTGTGTGCAATATTGGAAAAGATGCCAAACAGACGCGCACACACACACACACCCAAGGACGTGCAAGTACATGACCTCCACCCAAAAGAAAGAGGAACGTAATGATGTGGTAAGACTCGTGAGCGGTAAGTCGGGGGAGGTACCTCTAACACTGACCTGCACGCGTCCTTCTTACAAACACAGCAAAGGAGTTTTATCTCCAGCGTGCAAGTAATGAAGCGACAGACTGAGGCGCAGATATGCTGAAGAGTGTCGCGCGAGGACAGGAGGAGGATTTCTAAAATTTATCCACTGTGGCTGTGTTTCACTAAAGGAGCTTCAGTAGTCTCTGTTTTCGTTTTTGTAGATATTTCTGGTGCCAACTTGAAGGTAAGAGGCATTCAGCTATTCTCAAATAGCAGGGGATACATATTCAGAGCTGAATTTACAATCATGTGAAAAAGAACGTACACCCTCTTTCAGTTCTGTGGCCTGCATATCAGGACATAATAATAATAAAAAGTTATCTTTTCTTTACCAGATTCTAAAATTATTTAACTATAACTTCAGGTGTAGAACAACACATGACAGATTCCACAAAAATGAAGCCAAAATGGAAACTATGTGAGGAACAAAGTACAATCCATGATGCAATAGCCCGTAGAACCACCTCTAGCAGCGATAACTTGAAGTAATCATTTTCTATTTGACTTTATCAGTCTCTCACATCGTTGTGGAGAAATTGTTGTGGCTAACTCTTCTTTAAAACATTGCTTCAGTTCATTGAGGTTTGCGGGTATTACTGCACTGCCCTCTTAATTTCCCACTACAGCATTTCAGTTGGGTTGAGGTCTGGACTTTGACTGGGCCATTGCAGCACCTAGATTCTCCTTTTATAGCCATTCTGTTGTAGATTTGCTGGTGTGCTTAACATAATTGTCCTGTTGCATGACCCAATTTCGGACGAGCTTTAGCAGTCGGCCTCACATTTGAATCTTCAATACAGAAGATTCGGAAGAGTTCATGGTTGACTCAATGACTGCAAGGTGCCCAGGCCTGTGGCTGCAAAAGAAGCCCAAATCTCCCCCCCACCACCGTGCTTGACAGCTGGTATGAGGTGTTTGTGTTGATATGCTGTGATTGGCAATGTCTTGAATGTTTTCCACTTGCGAATAATCTTTCTCACTGTAGAATGATGGACTTCCAAATTGTGAGGTTGGACTTAAGTTTTCATACACTGCTTTTGCATTTTGGCTTACTTTTTTTGTTGAGTAAATAACGGCACAGTGTAATATGTCTGTGGTTTGCATTCACCTTATTTTAAGACCTGCTAAGGACCAGATGATTTTTTATTATGTCCTGATATGTAAAACCTTAGAATGATTGTAAGGCCTTAAATGTAACTTCCTGAATGTGGAGGAATGACTAAGGTCCCGGGTCACAGGTACAGTTGTACTTCAGTACCGAAGGAGTGACTGGTCTGAGCATCTGTTACAATGGCTTTTTGTTTCACTAGCAAGCACATTACTCCAGGCATAATCGACTAACCCAACAGAACTAATATGGTACTCATATGAATTTAAAGGCTACGCAGTTAAATATAACTTCAGGTGTAGAACAACACATAACAGATTCCACAAAAAATATTTTATTCCGCTGTTAATTTCTTGTTAATTGTTTTAAATTTTTAAGGTCATGGGCGGTCCTACAAGCATTTCACTACAGATCGTACTGTGTATGACTATGTACGTGACAAATAAAAATTTGAATTTGAGTTACTGGTCAGACTGTATATCCGGCTAGGTGGTTCATTTACAGTTACATATGTGGACTGCAGTTTGTTGCAGAAACACGGCTTGTCATACAGTCCCAATGGCCTCTCATTGTTTCTCAATGCCTTTGATTCTGAGAGTAGAGAAAGAGCTTGAAAGAGGAAGAGAGGACAGTTTCCTTCTAGCTGAGATGTGCCCAAATCAAGGGCAGGGTCTGCAGGACACCACAACCCCAGCCACAGCTGCATGGCTGATGCCTACTGTAACACTCCACCCCAGCCATTCCAATAATGACTCACTCTTGACGGTTGCAATATTACGTTAGAATAAGGAGCCCAGATTATTTTTTGTGTAGTTCATCCAGGAACTAATGAACCTCGCTGTTTACCCTCATTACAGGCCTGGATTTCAGCATCACCCTTGGGATGTCACGCTTAAAGTCTCTTTTTATTACATCACTGCTACTCTGCTTGCCTACATTCCATACCCAAGATCTCTCCACTACTAATCATTCATCACTCACCATGACTGGTGCTCCAGAACAGCTTCAGAAGACCTCTGGGGGTCCTGAACTTACCACAGTAACATTTACTACTACTCCAACCACCCAGGCTATCACAGAACCTGTTTCAGAAACATCTACTAGTCCAACCGTCCAGCCTACAACCGTACCTGTTCCAGAACCATCTACTGCTCCAACCATCCAGCCTACCACAGGACCTGTTCCAGAACTATCTACTACTCCAACCGTCCAGCCTACCACCGAACCTGTTCCAGAACCATCTACTACTAGCACAGAACCTGTTCCAGAATCAACTACTGCTCCAACCCTTGAGCATAACACAGAATCTGTTCTGGAAATATCTACTGCTCCAACTATCCAGCCGACCAGAGAATTGCCTGCAGAAACCATTGTGGGAAAAACTAGTCCCCCACCTGTCCAGCATACTACAGGCTACTATACAGCAAACTATATTCTGACCATCATAGGGAAATCTTACACATCACATACTGTGTCTCTTCTAGAAGACTCTTCCCTAGAAACCTCCTCCTCCCAGGCTACTGTGACCCAGACGGTACCCAAGTCTTCTTCACAATATATTGTCCCCTTACACGCCAAAGTCGGTGACAGTAAGACCGGCATGCTGTGGAGGACCATCATCATTGTGCTTAGTATGATGGTCTGCATTGCTGCAATTGCCTGTGTCTTGTGGAACGTCAGCACCAAGTCAAAAAGGAAGAGTGATGAGGAGGGGGGCGTTTGTGGGGCCAACAGAGACGACAGGAGCGAGGATGGACGCCAGGAGGAGGCGGTTAAGGATGAGCTTGATGGCCAGGGACTTCTGTTGGTCAGCTTCACCCCCTGGGATTCGGGAGTGGGGGCAACCGGGACAAAGGAGGCGCGAAGGTGGAATGAGGTGGAGCCCCTGCTGTTCATCGATGAGGACCCAGACCAGCAAGACGAGGATCATCTGCTGATGTGCTCCTCTAACACCAACACAGCCAAGACAAACGGGGGACCTGCCATCCGCCAGGTGGCCACTGTCTGAGCGAGTGCGGAGAGGAGAAGGAGACGATGCGGGGCCTTCGGCGGCCTGTAAAATGTTGAGTTCTGTCTGGCCTGATTATTTGAGTGATACCAGTTGTCTTTGGAGGGAGGTGGGCATGTGTTATATGCCCCTATGCTGTTGGCAGTGATGACACCCACATATTCATTTTATTTTATATTATTATATTTTTGGATCAAATATCTGCCTCGATTTCTCACTCTTCCATCGCCCGTGGCACACATGGGCGAGCTGCAGTTCTCTGTGGAATAATTATGTGTTTTTGCTTTGCACCCCAGCGTTATGATTTTCTCTGTGACCCCCCCATCTGCTTCTTATCTCACAAGCGCAAGTTATATGTACCCAAATGTCACATTTATACGGCAATAAACTGTTATTTTAGACAATCTTATCTCCGTGGTAAAAGTTTTGTTCTGTCCTTCTCTGCTACATTACATGACAGTATTATTTTTAGAGTTATTTATTATTTCAGCAGAGCCATTCTGGGCTTTTCATACATAGGACACAGTATGGATCCTAGATGGATGGCAGACTGATGTTGATGAGTTTCCTCCACTAGAGGGCGACCCTCAGCTACTTGTTGCATGATGGGTTGCTACTGAGGTTGTGCTGTTGTTCAGCCTGTTTAGTTATTTCTGACCATTAAGTATTTTTTAATTAGTATTACCTATTTAAACAATGACATGATCAACAGAGGAGAGAAATGGGAAAAAAACCGACGAGTCTTTGACAGGCATTTGCAATTAATGCTGTTTCATGAGCTCCTAAGAATGAAGAAAAACCACCACAAAAAAGCAACATAAACACAATCCTTTGGTCTCTCTGTCCGGAAAGCCTCCATTTGGCCGAGAAGGACAGGAAGTAACGGGGGAGGAGATACACTGGAAGAGAGAGCCAGGGGGGTGGGAATAGGGTGGGGGAGGGCAGGCGGGTGACGGGGGGGGGGGGGCAACCCAAAAAACTGGGGGAAAAATGAAAAATGG
>JAODKM010000043.1:4363155-4391580 GCA_026780845.1 Petrocephalus sullivani
CTGCCCTCTATTATTGACGGAGAAGAGGTAGAGAGGGCAGAGTGCTCAGCTTGCTTGGCTCTCCTGAAGTCCACCATCATCTCCTTAGTCTTGGATGTATTCAGGTCCAGGTTATTGCTGTCCCACCATGGCCTCAGCTGCTGAGACTTCTCCCTGACCTCACTTGGTCCACAAACATCTCTCACCAGGTGGGGAAGGCACAACAAAGAATGTACTTCCTCAGGAAGATGCGTCAGGCCCACATCCCCTAACAGCTGCTGACCAACTTTTACCGCTCTACCACCGAGAGCCTCCCCACCTACTGCTGCACAGTGTGGTTCAGTAGCTGCACTGAGGAAGACCGGAAGAACCTGCAATAGGTGGTAAGGGCGGTAGAGCAGGTAATCGAAACGGCACTAACCCCTCCCTCAAGGATGGCAGACCCCACCGGAGAGCCAGTAACATCATCATCCCCTCCCCTCTGGCAGACGCTACAGGTCAATCAGTGCAAGAACAAAGAGACTGAATAAAAGCTTTTACCTACAGGCAGTCAGGCGTGCCCATCCCCCACCCCCTGAATGACTGTTTCTGTGAAACAATCCACCCCCTGAATGACTGCCTTGTATGCATTACTATGCTTAGGGCAGACAATTAAGCACACACAACCTCATATTGTACACATTGTACTTAGCTGTTGTTTCTTTTCCTTTTTGTATGTTGTATTTATTATCTTAACTTAAAAATGCTGCTAAACAGATCTGCTAAACTGTTTTTCACTGTCTCTGTAATAAGATAAGATTGATCTTTGTCGCTATCTTAATCTGTTTTGATACAACTCATTCAGGTGTGGTCTGATGATGCTATGATGATGTCCATGACGCATGTTCTATGATCATTGGTTGTGTAGCAGGGATGTGTATTTTTAAACTTGTAGTGCACAGTGATAGTTGCACACTGAAGAAGGCATCACGCCGAAACGTGTTTGTCTGGAGACGGTTATTCAAATAAATTTAAGCCAAGTGCGACCTCTTTTCATTACTTTTTCATAGTATCTTTGTTGTGGTCAGCACTCTGATAAAGAACTGTATTATTGGGAGTGTCGCCCGTGTTTCTGCATTTCATTAATTTTAATAAATACCAATAATTTTAATAAGATAAATAATTTTTAATAGAAACCAGTAATCCCACAGATGGTGTTCTATACGAGACATCCGGTGAATCCTGCAGCAGAGGTTTCCTTACATGTTAGCCGCATCGCCCAAGGACTGGACCATCTCTCCTCCATCCAGGCTCTCGTTGTCCTTTCCGAACGCGACCGTCTCAGTGTGTACCTCTTCCTCTGGTTCTCTGAAAGGAAAGTGGACTGTGTTGTTCCATCGAATTCCTGAAGATGGCAGTACATTCTCAAAGAATTTGTTCTACATTAAAATTTAAAGAAACCAATTATACTTAATTACAGAGTATACATGAATTATCCACCAAATGACGCATGACAAATGGAACGTTCCAGTACAGGAATTTCAGCGACACCAACACAGATACCTGGCCCTCAACAGGAGGCTCACCTGAAGGAAATAAGGTCTGTATACACAAGAGGAGGGATGAAGAAGGTGAGGACGAGCTTCCAGATCTTTGTGTCCCTCTCCATGTCCCCCCACCAAATCTGGGACAAGAGAGACTGAACACAACAAAACCAAACCAAAGTGAAAAGGAAGCACAGAACTGAGGATGTCAACAACTAAGGAGAACGACAGACCTTAGCGGGGTTCCCACAACCCCCCCATACAGGCCACACCTGCACGCCGTCGTGGCTGAAGAAGTGACGGGCATCGGCAGCAATGGCCATCTGCAGGCAGGTGGCCCCCCCCCACATGGATGACTTCATGATGAGGAGCTTGAAGGAGCGACTCTCTCTGCTCTGGTAGCACTCGCTGAACACATCTGGGGTGCGACAGACAACACACTCCCAGCATCAGAGCCAGAGTCACCGGGCTGCTAGCAAATGGCCCAGCCACCCCTCCTAAATGCCCCCAAAAACGCACCACTCACCATGTGCCAGATTCTCAAACTTCTCAGCCAGCTCCTTCATTGAGAACTTCGTCTCGGTTTCACTCTCCAACTTGGAGAGTTCCCTGAGGATCCTGCAGCCAGACAGGGCACTGAGCACTGACTCACCAGCCTAGGGGAATCAGCATCAGCATCAGACAGTCTCCAGTTTGGGGTTACAGAATCCAGGCTCTGTCTGCACTGATTATGAAGCAAGATATGCCCAGGACAGGCTGGTGGCAGCCTGGCAACACACACACACACACACACACACACACATATCTTTATGGGGACTCACCATTAATTTCTATGGGCATAACCCTAATCTCAACCTTAACTCCATCCCTAATCCCTAAACCTTAATCTTCACCATAAGTAACAAGACAAAATATAAGACTTTTGGATATTTCAGTTTTTCCAATTACATTCACACAGTTTTATAAAATTGAGGTTATCCATGGACCGAAAAAATGTCCCCACAATGTAAAAAGTTGCAGTTCATTATTAGAGATGCACTGATTGTATTGGTCAATTATCGGAATTGCCCAATACAGCAGCAAAGGGTCATCGGCTGTTGGTTAAAAATGCTCTGATATTTACCTCCGATAATCCCTTTAAAATGGTGACCCATATTGCTAAACGGAATGTCTGCTGTGTGGAACTATTTTAACGCCGTCAGAAATGCATTTTGCAAACATTATTCCCCTAGAATTTCACAAGGAGGATCTACTAATAAACATTTCCACCCATCCATTTTCTGAAAGTGCCTATCCTATTCAGGGTCACAGGGGGGTCCAGAGCCTATCCCAGAGGCTATGGGTGCAAGGCTGGGAACAACCCAGAAGAGGATGCCACCCCACTGCAGTGCACACTCACACCACTCACTCACACACACACACACAAATCTACAAACAAATTGTTAACTCCAATTAATCTCAGCATATTTTTGGACTGTGGAGGGAAACCAGAGTACCAGGAGGAAACCCCACGACAGCACAGGGAGAACATGCAAACTCCACACACATGGAGCCACGGCGGAATCTCAAACCCTGGTCCCAGAGGTGTTTCACAACAGCGCTAAGCACTGTGACATCATGCCACAATAAACATTTCAACACAACAAATTTGACTGCAAAACAGTGAAGAGTATGAAGAGTTTCTGAAAAACATATGCGTTCCAATAGAAGGCTGCAGTAACGCTGAATAACATTAGTAACGCAAGCGCTTGATAGCGAAAGAAAATGCAGGGAGTTTCTCTTAATCATATTCTCTTCTCTGTTATAACTGTTATAAATATATAATATGCATAATATTATAAAATATAGTGCTCTAGGACTGTGACTATATGTCAGAGTTGGCGATTTCCTACAAAAATATTTTAAATACTTTTTCATATTTTTGGAATGTAATTCACATTTTTTTATTTGGGGCCATTGTCCCTTTAAGCTTATGTAAGCAGAACAATTGGTACTGGTATCAGTGTCAGTCTCTGAAATAATCAGCTATTGGCCAGAAATGTCCTTATTGGTGCATCACTAGTTTTTAATTGCACTGTGGAAAAGTTCTCTCCCTGTAATGTAATAATAACAAAAACACACACACACACACACACACACACCACAAGCATGATGAGGGCGTATGCTGTGCGCTCCTCAGTATTATCTCCTCCTCCACCAAGTCCCTCACTAGCAGGCCAAGCCTGAATCTCACCATCTCCCAGAAGTAGATGGCCATCTCCTGGCGGTTCTGTAGGATGGCCCAGATGAAGAGCGAGACCCAGGGCGACTGACAGCGGTAGGTGCGATATACACACTGCCCCTGGAGCAGCTTGTTCATCAGCTGGGGGGGGGGACAGGGAGTCAGCATCGAGCTCCAGGATAAGAGACCCAAACCCAAAGAGAACAGAGGTTCTGCTGCCACGTGGCAGCAGGCAGACCAGGCTGGTGCAGACCAGTGGAGTGGAATCCCTCCCATCTGACGGCACACTGTGTGAGATACTGAGAAGACACTTTGGTCATATGACCAGATGGTACCTTCATCGCTCTTCTCGTGCTTAGGCTGTGATTCAGTTCCAGCAGGTTGTAATAAAAAGGCTGGCAGACATCCCCAGTCATGTCCTGTAGGACCTGTGACACCTGGGACAGGAAACCAAGGTTTGAGCAGAAGCCATAGAGATGCATCAGGTGTGGCCTTCTCCACCGGTGCCCTGACCCACCTCAAAGAGGGTCAGACTCTTGGCCAAGTTGGACCTGGTCAGCGAGTTGTCTGGATTCTTCAGGGCTTCTGTGCCATCCGTCTCAGCAAAGGGAGAGTTGGCAAGGCTGAGCCTCTCCAGCAGGTGGCGCTGCAGCAGGGCATAGGCCAGCGAGCTGTCGGGCAGCGAGCAGTACAAGTTCTCCAGACGCTCGTACGTCAGGTAGTCCAGGATGTTCAGCCCGTTCTCCGTAAAGAGACGGACGAATTGAGGCTTGTTATTGACCAGGGCGTCTGTCATGGAGCCCTCCAGGTCCTCGTACTGCAGGTGGGCAGATGGCAGGCCAGCTGATGTCACTTCCTGTAGCACACTCGCTTTATCCCAGAGAGCAGCAGATGCACTCACCTTCCATTGGATGTCGCCGCTGAAGAGCTCGCTCTTGGCAATGTCCACACGGTTCCAGGCCACGGCCAGCTTCAGCTCCTCCATGTGCTCACTGGCATCACTGGACTTGCGCTTGCTGGCTGGGAGGGAGGCGGCCTTTCAGTACTCTGGCTCTACGGGACCCACGCCCTCACACGCTCGACAAGTGAACGTTACCTCTCACCAAGGCCTTCAGCAACAACGTGTCAAAGTCATCAGGCCCCTCCTGCTCGCTGCCGTAGACGGTGATCAGGTCTCGATTCTGATAGATGCTGAGGATCTGGGCAGAGAGGAGGAGGAGAAGCAGCCAGGGTTACATGTCCGTATGGAAACACACCTGACTGGATGCAAGAAACCCTCACAGTCCAACCCCGGCAGGTGTCCTCACCCTGTCAGTCAGCTTCTCCACGTCCTTCTCCAAAGGGAGGTGTTTCTTCACCCTCTCCCTGACCCTGTTCCTCTGCTCCAGCCTGAGGCCCTCACCCTCCAGCGACACAGAGGAGGCGGTCAGTGACTGCAGATCTTCCAGTATGTCACAGATAAAATCAGCAATGCCCCCCGAGCCTTGCAGGAGCATCCAGGGGGTGCAGCAGTGGAGCGAGTGGTCGAGTCTCTGAGGCAGACAGAAACGAGGGTTCATTAGGCGGGGAGAAAATGGTCCTCTCCGATGTGCCACCATCATCATCCCCATCATCATCTTCTCACCTGTAGCGTGGAAGCTTCTCCTGCTATCAGCATGCACAGCACTGGTATTTCAATGCTTCCACTACCTGGGAGAAGAAGGATCACAGACTGCTTAGAACACAGTGATGACTAACCTCAGATATCAAAACTCTTTCCATTCTTTGCAGAATTCAAAGAATCTCGAGATCTGCTAACCCCAGATGCCCGTCTTCTGGTTGGAGATGAAGTCCTCTAGCCGTGCCTGGAAGGCAGCCTCACCCCCCCGCCGGCCCACGCTGCCGTCATCCACCAATAGGAAGGCCTGGTAGTTGTTGTCCAGGAAATGGGAATCCTGCACGGTGTTCTTCACATAGTACTTGGCAGCAAAACTGCCCTGAAAGCAGAAGCACCCCTAAGGCAGACTGCAAAGCCCCCCTTACCCTCAAAAGTAATCAGGATCGGGCTTCCAGTCTCCCTTTCACTGGTCATCTCACCTGCGGGTTAACCAGTTGCTTCCGGTTCTGCACCAGCCCCCAGGGAGCAATGCCGAGGGCGATCACCTTGTTTTTGGAGATGGAGGGGGCAGCCGTCGCGTGGTCCCTGACCGCCTCGCCGACACACCTGCCCACCCCCTCCCTGAGCCCCCCAGTCAGGATCCATGCACCTGGCCGACAAAGGGACAGAATTGGTCAAAGGACCATTTAATTCGCAGCAAGCCGTGAAGAGCAATATCGTGACAAATCCCTGAACAATGACCACAGCGACCCTGCTTCAGGTCACACGCCGGAAAAAGCAGGAACACACAGGGCGTGCTGTGTGCTGTGGGCTTTGTCTGCTCCCCCACAGGGGATTAAGGGAGATGTCGCTTTGAACATATAAGTATGACTGCTGTAAGGCTGCAGACTGCCAAGCAGTCATGCTGCAGATTCTGTCGCTATTCCGACAAGACAGAAAAACCGGTTTTGCTGGACTGTAGACTAAAAAAGACAAAAAAAAAAAAAATCTTGAACCTCTGCCACAGTTGCAGAGTGGCAAGGAAGGAAGGGAGGAAGCTGGGAGTGTTGGTTGGTTGTGATTGAGATACTCTCTGTTTGGTGGCAGCACTGGTTCTGCCACCACAGCTAGACACACACACACACAGACACACACACACACACTCTGTAACCCCAGACAAGTCCGGAACCATCATGAAGGACAAAACTGAAACGAGGGTTTTATGAGTGGGGTTACCTGTGCTCTGTGCCGCCTTCACCAGCCCCTGTCTCAGCACCTTTCGAACCCAGGTCTTCACCTTCTGCTGGCCGTCATCCCCCACCACCGACACCACCAGGTTGGGCTGGGGGATGTTCCAGTGTCCCGTCAACAGGTCATAGACCTTCTGGGGGTCGCTGTCACCAGCCAGGCGTATGAACTGGGACAAGAAAGATGAAGACACACAGACATGCTGAATGAGTCTGCAGCAATGCTCAGGAGGCACATGATGGACCTGTGTGTTGAATGGTCTGAAATCTGGGAAGATCTGGTCAGGAAGTACCTGTGATCTGGATTGGAGGATACAGCATTATCCAGCAATTCCTTAGATAAAATATCTGGAGGGCAGAAACGCTGCTTCTCCAAGCTTTTAAAAGTATCATGTTCTCTGCACTGGGATACCAACTTCTGGACCCATGTCAGATACATCGCTGTCAAAGCCCAGCCGTTATCCACCCCGCTGGCCACCTCCCCCAGCCCCTAAGCCTCTGAGAAGGTCTTCGCACCATGCATGGCACCACCTGACCCTTGGGGGTGGGTGCTCAGCCCCATGTCGACACACCGCAAGGTGGATCACATTGTGTCCATGTCCTTTCTTTTGTTATGAAGTGTGCCGTGATAAGGAATTCGATGGCAGCACAGGTAAGACAGGTATGTGGGGGGAGACAGTGACAAGAGAAAATGATATCAGGCTGAGTGAGCAGTAGACAGCAGTGGAGTCGAGAGGGCACCCACGTGGCTGATCCTCCTGCCGGCCCCAGCAAACTCCAGCTCGCCAAACGCGTCGGTAGGGAAGTCAGTGGAGTGCTGCGTGCTGTCCCACTGGCTCACCATGGCCGTCCCAAAGCAGTCGCCCATGGCCACAGACCCATGGGTCTCGAGCAGTGCCCCGCACTGACACTGCGTCCCATTGCTGCAGGTCGACCAAAGGGTGAACACAGAGGGTCCAACCAGACATACAGGGTGTACCAGCCAATAGGAATATCATTACCTGGAGGGATCTTCTACAAAGGCTGTACACACCCTCTTTTTGAAAACCTTGGGAATCCAGCTCTGAAAAAGGAGTTTATAAAGGGAGGATTACTGCTGATAAATGCCCAGTACCTGAGCACACATGGTCACACGGTCATGGCAGGGTTCACAGTACTCTCACACCAGCGCACACCATGAGCACACATTCTGCCTGGTCACCTGATCCTCCAGGAAGGTCAGAACCATGGAGCAGTGGGTAAGGATGGAGCGCTGGGAGACCACCAGCCTCGCGACAAATCATTTTCCCGCCATTTCCTCCGTGCGTAATGACGCGTCACTCTCTCGGCTGCGCGTACAAGACCCAGCTCCATCTACCTTCACTCCCGGCAACGAAATACAGAACTCTTTAGCTTGATCCTTTACTCAGCTACTTTAATTGCTATATCCGGTTTAAGATGCTGTAATGATAAGTAATATGTAATCACAAATCTCCCTGTCCCCCGGCAGTGACCCACACTGTGCCAGGTAAGCGTCAAGCGGTCGGGTTTCCGGGGGCCGGTCTAGCCGGTGCCTGTCGCGACACGCCGTGTCCTTTGGAAGCAGCTTAACAGGCGCACAGGAATTCAAGTCGTGATAATTACAGTTCCCAGACCTCGGGGAAACTGCGAGCTGAACCAGTGCGGATCCACGCTTCAGTCAGTAAACAAGCGGCCGAATAACCCCAGCGGATTATCCAACGCGGAGTCACACGACAAAAGCGCGCAGCGGCCGTGACCCAAACGGACCCGTACCTGATCCTTCTGGCTTTTCCTCATCCCCCCTCTTGCTCCTGCGACTTCTTTCTCTTTTTCTACATTCTTCACCATTTCCCTCTTAATCGGCCGAGGCCCGTGCCCACTCCCGATGCACGCTTAGCAGAAAGACACACGCAGTCGGTTGCTTCAAAAGGCGTATGTAACGAGCAGTGAGAGTGTCCTCCTCGTACGGGGAAGCTCTCCCGGCTTGCCGGAATGCCGCTGCCGCCGAGGTGTGGTTTAAATGGGTGGGGAACAAGTTGGGCGGACCGGAGCACTGTGCCTGCTAACATTTTCTTCAGTTCCTGGATAAACGGACACAGGTGAACTGCAGGTCATGCGGAGATAATATATATTCATGAGCCAACAAAATCTGCATGTGACTGGACATACATGTCTCGAACACATTTCACACGCCGTATGCTGGAAAATTGTTCCATCCGTCCCAATACTCCCAGCAACAAAATACGGACCGACAACGTATTTAATCGCTCTTATTTCAGGTGAAATTCGCACAAGCCGTCGGTTTCCTTGATTTCAGAAGTTTTGAGGGGGTTGTGGAGCCTCCGAAATGGCGACACCTCCTGTTCGGCTTGCGCTATTGCATCACCGGCTCAGCCCGATTACAGGTGTGAAAGACACAAGCAACTGGTCACACCAGGGAAGCCTCTACTTCTGGGGACATGGATGGTGGTTTAAATCTCAATAAAAACAAGAGACGATAAAATGTATGTGAAATCCCTATATTTATACCAACCAACAACCAACGATAAAACCTGTACACAGCTGAAGGGGAGCGAGTACGCGTAATGCACAGTATGGACAGCATCAGCCTGCGTCTTCCAGTACATACTTTGTGTTTCTGTTGATACATCTGTACAGCAAGACAAAGCGAAAGAAAGGAGCACAGTAATGCATGTGTTTCGATGGCATCGACAAGGCGAGGGCGCTGGGGAGGAGCAGGCATAGCTCAGCGTCTGCCGCTAGTCTCTGGCCAATAGCGTAGGTGCAACAAACGCATGTATAACAGCCGGGCAAATCGATGCATCAGAAACAATCAGGATGACGAATGCAGAGCGGCAGGATCTCTGTCTCCATCCCGATCTTCCTCGCCTACTTTCCGCCCATGCTTCCGGAAGTACTTGTATCTCTGGACGTAGAGCTTGACCAGGTTGCTAACCTTGACTGGGTTGATCTCACCAGTACGACTGTGGCATATCTGGGTGGGGGGGGAACATAAGCTGGTAAGTACAAAACATGCTGGAGGATAGCTGGGGGGTTAGCAGATAATGGCAGGGGGGGCTCCTACCTTGTGCACAGCCTTCCTCAGAATGTCTTTATATTCATCCTTGTTGATGTCCTTGCGCTGGTAGTACGGCTTGATAGCCAGTTTCACCTCCTCCACAGCCCTCTCTTGGGTGTGGAGCTTCTTCAGATACTGAAAGGGAGGAGAAAACCGTTTATACAATGGTGAAGTGTGCCACACTCAAACAGGCTGGGACTGCAGGGTAATAACCTTTTGACTCGTCTAATGCTCACTCCACTCTGATGTGCCGTACGTATATGGTGTTTAGTCTCAAAAGAAGCACACATAACAGCCACTTGCGCATATGTGCTGGCAAGCGGAAAATCCATCCTCTCTACTCGATCACATCTGTACAACACCCGCTCGCTAGGGTTGTAACGATATGAGATTTTCACGGTATGATAATCGTCTCAGAAAATATCACGGTTTCGCGGTTTCAGATGAAATGTAACAACTTTTGTTTCTCTACACGAGAGGTTTACTAAATTAAAACATGGGCAAAATCACAATATAACGGTATACCGTTACAAGCCTACCGCTCGCTCGACCCTCTTTACACGCTTGCCTCTGCACATTTGTTCGCTCATCAGGTTGAATTTTGAGACTTTGGAGGCGGGAACAGTGGCTGATTTTTCCACATCTTTGATTGGTCACTTTGAATCGTATGATTGGCTGTTTACTTTGGAAGAAAATGAAAAAGAATATCACTGACCAATGGATGAGAGAAGTTTGTTTCTGTCATGATGTCAGAGCAAGGAAATCTTACACTAAAGTTAACATCTTTCGGAGATTTATTTTAAAATTGCACGTTTGAGGTGGCAATTGGAATCATATCTGAATTTTATATATATGATTCATAAAGTAGCACTTAATGATTTTGTGATACCAGCCTATGAATTCACCAATATGGGGAGTACTGGCACATTTTTTCCCCACCTTGAGCACTTTATATATACACACAATTTAAGAAATATATAGGCTTCCAAATCAGGCACCTCAGAAAACTAAAACATTAGGACTCAAAGGGACAACCATTTGCCAAATTATTCAAACATATAACAACCATATATAATACAGATATTGCATTATTAAAGTATGATAGTATATATGTGTGTACTGCTACGTGCGATTATATTTTGCATTTTTATATTTCTAGTCTTTTTAAGTATGTCTGCAGCTTTCAAATGTAAGCAAGCTAAGAATAGCATTGTGTTGTCATTGCATACACAATAAAGAGATTTCAAATATTAGAGTAATAGTGTCATTAGGCCTGCCACAGAAAACTTTACAAGGGGCAATGAAAACGCTGGAAAACTATCACATATCCATGAATACTCTGCACGTTACAACATGCTAGATCCTATGAATATTCCATTTGCACATTGTAAACAAAACATAATACATATTAATGCTGCACACTGACATTATCTTATGAATACGTACTGAAAGTGTGATATTAACTTCTTGTTGGTTCTAACACTATGAATGTTACATTTATATAGCGCTAGACATTACCTTTTAAGACATCCAAAGCGCTTTACAGAAGCAATGGGAAGCCAGTTGAAGCCCCACCTCTGAACCCATTTGGATGATGCAATGGCAGCCAGTAAGCTCACCACACAGTAGATAAGGTGGTGAAGGGGCAGGAGAGAATTCACCATTTAGATATAGGGGATCATTAGGAGTCCAGATCTGATAAGGCCACAGTGGGCCAGGACATCGAGGTACCACGCCTAATCAGGACCTCAGCGGTACAGCTCTTCCAAAGAATAGTACCTTCACTGCATTGGCGCATTGAGTTCCACACAGACAAACATCTCCTCCAGCAGCCACTGAACTTTCCTAGGTAGTCTCCCGTCCAAGTACTGGCCAGGCCGAAACCTGTTTCAGGTTTCAGATGGATTACGCAGTCTGAGCTGCAGGTGGTATGGTTGCTGACAACCCGAGATATAATTAATATCAGGGGTCCGCTGCTCCCAAGATTTAAAATGGTTTTGTGATGTTGCATGAAAAAAGATGCCTTGTTTTTCACAATGCAGGTTATTGCACAATGGCCAATTCTACAGTTTTATATATAGTAATACAAAGTAATACTAAGGCAATTATATTGTTCACCATCTGCAGAAGCAAACAGCCAATCACAGGATCCAAAGCGATCAAACAAATAAGTGAAGAAATGAGCCACAGTACCCGCCTCCAAAGTTTAAAAATTCAACCTGTTGAGTGAACGAGGGTTGTGCAGACCTGCGCACATAGTGAGGATGGGTTTTCTGCTTGTGAGAGCATGCACGTGCATGGTTTTTATGTGTGCAGCTTTTGAGACTAAACACAGAGTGAGCAAATGTTGTGCTGATGCAAGCACATTGAAAGGATTACTTTTCTACTCACAAGTGCATACACGCATGTGGTTTTATGTGTGTGGGTTTTAAGACTATTTAAACATCATATGAGTAACTCTTAATAAGCTTCATCAGCCTAAAAACTGTCTACTATACCCTTCAGCTGGAACCCCGTAACACATAACAGAATAAATGGACATGAGACAGACAGAAGACTCACCTTTTCTGGGTCTTTGCTTTCCCCATCCCAGCTGGTGTCACTCGATACCCCTGTTGTGCCCAATGACCCGCCATGTATGGGTGGAGTCTGCGCACATCCCACACCCAATGACAAGCCGGGATGTAGGTGAGGTGGTGGGGTCTTGGTACAACCAACCAATGGGAGAGAGCTGTGGAGGATGAACTGGGCAGGAGTCGGGACAGATGGTGGGGCAAGAGATGGCAAAGGGGCAACTTGCGACGAGGTGGAGGAAGAGGACGATGACGACGGGGGTAGAGTCTGGCTCTGGTTAGCCTGTGAGAGAATCTGTGAACAGGGGTCAGGACAGAAAAAGCTGCTCATTCCATCATGTCTCTGAATAGAACGATGTTAATCATTCAAAAAGAAGATGATGCACAGCCTCACCTGGCTAGTAGCCTGAATGAATTCTTGGGCTTTGGCACGGCTGGCCTGATTGGCCTCTTCCATTTTAAACAAGAGAGCCGTCACTGAAAGATAAAGTACAAATATGTCAACATTTTTATGGATGACATCAAAAAAATGATTAGAAATCTACCAAAAAAATTAAACTCACAAGCTAGGACACCCCCAGCAGTGCAATCGACTCCTGTCTGTAGGCTCCATGGAAGGGGTGGGGCTCCAGGTGGTGGGGGAGGTGGTGGCTTGGTAGTCGATGAGGACGAAACTGAAGAGGAGGCCGACGAGGAGTGGTCCGCAGATGAAGCAGGGAGTGAGAGATTGATTGAAGCAGCTGTTGAATTTGCAGAAGAGGAGGAGGAGGAGGAACAGGGAGGGGATGTAGGTGCTTTCTGCTCTTCTGGTGGCAACTTAAGGTCAGTGCCAGACTGCACAACTCCTGGGGTACCACTCAGTGGTGTCTGAAGAGATGGTGGGCTTGGGGGAACGTTTGACAGGGCCATCAGTGGGGATGCTTGGTTCTGTGTTGTTCCATCATCAGACACAAATGGGGGTTCAGGGGTTTTGCAGCTGCTGTCCACAGTCTGAGAGTCCGGTGTAGATTCCCTAGTGTCACGAGAAATAGGGACAGGATCTGGAGGGCTGCAGGGTGGTGAGGATGATGGTGGGGGAATGCTGGCTGAGGCAGAGGATGAAGAAGAGCACGAGGGTACGGCCTGAGGCCTGGGTGGAGGACTGGAGGGCTTCCCACCTGGTGTGAGGGCTGACTGCGTGTCCAACAGCGGCACACCCCAGGTGTCGCCTCCTATCCCACAACGATCATCCGCTCCAACCCCCTCAGCTGCAGTTCCTCCCTTCTCCCTGTGATCTCGCTCTCTTTTTCCCTGTTTCCGCTTCTGCTTCATTGTTGAGGAAGAAGAAGGTGAGGAGGCTGAGGATGAGGAGGCAGAGGTGGTGGAGCTGGGCTCGGCCTTCTTGGACTTGACAACAGAGAGATGGGAGGATGAAGAAGAAGAGGATGATGAAGAAGAGGGAGGAACCAAGGCTGACAGAGTCCCACATTTCCGTCCTTTTGACACAGAGACAGGCTCAGAACAGGGTTTGAGGAAAGGTGACCGGCTCTCGTTGTCCCGGCGAAAGACCACAGCAATGGAGCCCCCAACAACTCCCGCACTGCTGCTTCCACTTGAAGCTGACAGATCTTTACTGCTCCCAACAACTACCCCGCGCTTCCCTGCCCCACTCCCACCTGTGGTGCTGCTCACCCCATCCCGCACAAGGACAGACACCTTGGACTGGAGCTTTCCCTTGCGGGTTCCTCGGCTCAGTTTTTTGGACTTGCCTGAACGACCTCCTTCCTTTTTCACCCCTTTCTCTTTCCCTGCCTTCTGTATGTGCTTGGCAGGTGCATTAACTGAGGGAACTGATGGAGGGGAGAGAGATGACAGGCCTTTTCCAGATTTTAGTCTATGAGAAGTCTCTGCAAGGCTAGTTTTTTTCCCTGTTCGGGATTTCTTCTTGACGTGTCTCCCGATTTTGGACTTAGCCTTGGGTTTAGGGCTTGGATGGGGGGACGGCGGTGGCAGGTGTGGAGGGGTGTCTTCCAGCGAGGGATAGTCTGAGTCGAGAGCCTCTCCATCCAAAGACAACACTTCCACACCTAACTTGTCAGAGAACTGGTCCGAGTCAAAATCATGGTACCTCAATGGTGTGAGAGAAGAGTCACGTGATTGGCTCATTGGCATCTCCTCTTCCTCATCTTCCTTCTCTTCCCGTCTTTTCCTCTTCTTCTTCTTCTTGCGAGGCTTGTCAGAGGCCTGAGGTGGGGTGTCTGAGGCAGCCTGGGGCAGCGGAGGTGATCCTGGGACTGTGGTAGTAGTTGTGGTGGTCGTCACAGTAATGGTGCGCTTGATAGCAAACAAGTCTGAACCGTTGAGGTCTTGGATGGATGGAGGCACTACAGGCCGGCCATCCCTCCGGCGCCTCTCCCGTTCATGATCCCTGTCACGATCCCTCTCTCTGTCTCGCTCCCTCTGCTCTCTACTCACCTTTGTCTTTTTCCGGCTTCCCCCTCTCCTTTCCCTGCTGCCGGACTCCTCCCCTTGCTCACCCCTCTCCCTCTTACGCTTTGACTTCCTGGTAGAGTCTTGCTCCTTGTCCCATGCTCTCTCCTCTCGCCTGTCACGGTCCCTGTCCCGACGTCGGTCCTCTGAGGGACTGGATGAGGAGTGCCGCCTGTGCTTTTGCCGATGAGAGGAGCTCTGCGAGTGTGAGGAACGCTTTGGGCTTGCCAACCTTTTCTTCCTTTTACTGCTACTGCTGCTCCTTCCTCTGCCATCCTCCCTTCTCTTCTCCTCCCGCCCCCTCCTGCCATCCCTCTCTGTGTCCCTCTCCTTTTCTCTACTTCCGGCATCTTTTCCCCTTTTCTTGTCTGATTTGTCACCACCCCTCTCCTGCTTCCGTTTATGCCTCTCTCGATCTTTAGACCCCCTGGTGGACTTCCTGCTTCTCTCTTTCTCTTTGGGAGCTGGAACAGTTGAAACAGGGAGTGGAAGAGGCAGTGGGGGAGACAGGGATGAGGAGGGCCCAGATCGAATCCTCTCCTTCCGTCTGCTGACCAGCTTCCTCCTCAGGTCTCCTACTCCATCCCGTTCTCTCCCTAGAGCCCAGTTACCTTCTGCTCTTACAGACACAAAGTCATCACCATCCAGAACACGAAGGATCCTTTCTGGCTGGCGGCAGGGGGGGAGAAAGGGACTATCGGGAGCATGTACCCTCTCCCCTATTCTGTCCCTCTTTCTGTCCCTCTCCCGGTCACCCACTCCCACAATCTCTCCCTCCTCAATTTCTGAATTGTCAGTATCAACCTCTTTCCTTTCCCTACCTCCTTTGCCTCTCTCTCTCCTATTTTCTCGGCTTCTGGCATGTTCCCTCTCTTCCCGTGTCCTACAAACAGGGGGGTCGGTAGAATCCGGAGGAGCCCTATCCCTCGTTTTCTCCCTCCCTGCCCCCTCCAAGCGTGCCTCTGTCAAAAGCATGGCCCTCCTGGCCATGCCATTTTCTTCCTCAGCTTCTATTCCTCGTTCCCTCCCTCTCTCCGAAGCTGGGGAACCTGTGGGATCGAATGGGTCATACTTGTCCGTGTCTTCCTCATCCCCTTCCTCTTCCTCGTCATCTTCAACTGCTGCCCTGCCTTCTCTGTCTGCCTCTCCCTCTGTCGGATGGAAGGGGTCATAGATCTCAATGCTTGCTCTTCCTGGTACTGGGCAGGGTGAGGAAGACAGATGGACAGAGGGGCTGGAAGAAGGGGGGAGCGTGTGCGCAGGGGGCGCCAGCGAGACCGAGGTAGAGGAGACAGCTTCCCCCGTCGCACTGGTCACCGTGCCACCCTCTGTGCGACCCCTATCATTGTCATGGTAACCAACAACTGTGCTTCCAGGAGAAGAGGTTGAGGATGACGGTGAAGACGAAGGTGATGATGGAGCAGAGGAGGGAGACGATGGTGAAGTGCAGGGGGGTGAAGGAAGGGGGCTCTTTGCAGTCATAATTGTGCCAGGTAAAGTGGCTGTGGTAGCAGCTGAACCTGTGTCAAACTGCCAAGGCCAGGAGGACACATTCATCAGACCTCTGTCCAGACCTTTGGTCCAGGTGGATGGAAGGTGACTCAAGATGAAGGGAGACTGATCACAAAAAAACACTGCAAGGAAAAAAAAAAAGAGAATGTAAACATGAGTATCACATTTGGCCAGCGGCACATATCTACAAAAAAGGCAAAAGGCCAGTAAATGCTACCTTACCTGGCTTTCTACTCCGTAATAAATGAGGGGCAGCCAAGGGCAGGAGAACCAAGCTGGAGCTGCCTTCAACTCTGACTTCAGCGGTGACCTCAATGTCTAAAATCATACTACACCATGGGAGGAAAAGGATGCAAGCATAGGCACTCCTTTACTAGGGAATTCCATAACATCATAAAATGCCAAAATTGTACATAGTAAGTCAGACTTTACAACTATTGTTTCTGCAGTCATGCCAAAGAAGGGGAACTAGACTGGATTTAGATATTTAACTCTAATGCCCTAATGATGCACCATGATGCAAAAGAGGTCAGATCACGTTCAAACAATTGGCTACGGTAGCATTAACTAATCTCATAGCATGGTATCCAGATACCAGCACCTAAACACACCATTAATATAAGAGAGCATACAAATTTATAAGGCTGTGGGATTCTGAGGGTCATAAGCTGCAAAAGAGGTATAGAAACAAAGATGCCTATGCCATATTTAGCTTGCCAACAATTGTACTTTATACTGTGCTATTTTCAAAAGCAATGGTATTACAGCATTTTGAAATCTTGGCGATAAAATTTGCTGAGTGGAGGAGGGGGTGTCCCAGCTAATTTTGTCGCCAAGATTTCAAAATACCTCAGTAGACTGCATTACCATAATATTGCTCAAGCTTAGTAACTTCAAAACTTCATAAAAATTTACTCATTTCACTACACTGCTTATATATGTGTTAGTTGCAATACGCCTGCCCTCTGTTGGTCTGGAATAATATCATACCTGGCACACAGGTAGGCACGCACAACCTTGCACAGACCTTACAGTACAGGGAAAACTTAAGTATGAGACTTAATACATCAACGATAACGTTACTAGGTAGTGACGTCATTATATTCAATTTATGCCACAAACCTCAAAAATTGAACCGACGTATAACAAAATCTGTTCTCAGCCTTTACCAATTATTATTGACATTATTGATTAAATGTTGCAGCCCTAGCCATAGGAAACCTTTGCCACAGACTCCCTTAGATCCCTGAGAATAATATGACAACTAGTGGTAGAGATCCTTGTTGCATCGTTTAGTCTCACCTGTCATCAGACTGATGGGGGAGGCAGTGCAGTGAGACAGGGGAAACTGGCCGGTCAGATGTTGTGGGAGCTGCAGCACCCTGACATCAGGAGAGTGAGGAGGTCAACCACACGAGCAACCATAAGACACGAGTAGGACAGGACGTTCCCTCAAATTATATTTCTGTTACGTATTTATGATAACCTGCCCCCTACAGACCAACTACAGAAAAACAATGGGTCCACTGACCACAACATCAAAACCACCACTAGAACAGAGTAATTGCTTTTAGGAGGGCACTGCACGTGATAGTTGGAACTCAATGACAGATGGTGATTCTGAATAGTGTTGGCATCACCCAGATAGGGTCACTTCTGGTAAATCAACATTCACAGGAGCAGCATAAGCAGACTGAGACAGACCATACCATGTCACCAGGCTGGACACCAGATGCTTCCCTCTCACGCTGACAGCATCGCAGCCTTGTCCTTTTTTCCTCTGTCCTGCTTTCTCTTTCTCCATGGTGCTGCTCTTGCTGGAGCAAAACCAGATGTTTGACAATCAGGCGGGATGATCCATGAGCATTCATTCAGCACTACCTACTTGCTTTCCACGGACGACGTAGGAATATTTACAAGCCATGAAACCGCTTCTTCGGCAGAACTACCGTAAAGCACAGTACGATCATTTAACTAGCGGCAATCGGGGAAAAAACGCACCTCCACGCTCGGGCGGTCCCCTTCAACTTCGTCAAATTCTTCCTCTTCTTCCATCTGAGCATGAATAAGAGTAATCAGGCATGCAACCCTGGAAGATGCTACTGGCCAGAAACACGTTCCTCATTCAGCATCCCTGCTGCTAGCCTGCGCAAACACCACAGCATTACCAAACGGCTAGTCAGCGGCTACATCTTTTACAATTTTTTTTTTCCTCCAGTGCATGCTTTTACGAAGTACAACGTGAGGTTGTTTTTTTGCAAATGCGTTTTACACAACCCAGATGGCTATAGTCACATCGCATTACTGTTAGGAGGCTAAGAGCATTTTAGCCACTGCTAACGTTGCCAATTCCTGCCAGCTAACTTAGCCACACAGCTAGCCATAAACATACTCACAGCGGCGTGCTATGCAATTTGCGACGGCGTGTGAAAGTAGTTTATTTTTCCCCTAATTGTACTTTTAATATAATAATACACTAATTAAAAACGCGAGTCTGAAGCTCAAAACATGATTTTTTCCCTAATAACACAATAAGAGGCCCTTCCCGGCCGCTGTCGCCATTACGCTTTCTTCAGTGAGTCCCAATCAGCCGAGTAGACTAAGTGGGAAATGTTGTTTCCCTTGGCTTGACAGACACCGAAGGAAGCGTCCAGCACCGAATTTACACCACATTTCCCGTCGTTCACTGCGGTACTTCCATTTCGCCTACTATGAATTCTAGGTTTTGTAGTCTTCTACATTGTTACTGTATTTTATTTTAATGCTGTATAAGAAAAACACACACATATATATATTTTAGTTAAGTATATTTTTAGTAACGATTATGGCAAACAAACGAATCAACAGATAAATGGATAAACTGACAAGTAGACAAGGTGAGTAAAACGAACTGTGAAGTTAATACTTTGATTACTGTGCAGGAGGTATACTTGTGTACATCTGGGCGGGCAGCTGCAGAGAGTGAAGTTATGGAAACAATCAAAAGAAGAGCGCAGCAGTAAGAAGAAGGCAAGCAGTCAAGTTAAGCAGTGGCTGTGTTTGAGCTTAATGCTTAGGCGTGTAATGTAAACCCATCCAATCATCATTTAACTGCTTATGCCGATCAGTGTCACAGGGGGCCAAGAACCCAGCCCAGGGCACAGGCTGTGGAACACCCTGAACAGCTTCCATCGCAGATACTGGGGCTCAACAGTCCTGCAAACTGTTTGATGCTACATATATATTGGGCAACTCGATTTTTCAGTTTGCCTAGAGAAAGAATGGATGCTAATTTTAGTGTATATATTAATTATTAATGGATTAATAATACTTGAAGTGTTAAACAGATAATGAAAGGCATTTCACACATGAGTTCGTTTATTTATAGGACTGATAAAACAAAGCAATACAATAATTAAGTAAATAGTACTTCAAGCGATTAATCTGCAAGGCAGCTATTCTGAATATGTATGTATGCTTTATTCAGTCTTTTATACACTACTTTGTGGCACATTGCCAGCTATGATGGATTCCTTTAGGTTTTGTTTGTTTATTTGTTTGTTTTTGCAAAGACTAACATGAACATTAAAAGTAAGTCCAGTCTTTTACTGCCTACTCCACCACTGTGCCACTCATTCTGGAACACTCCTTTGTTTTTCACCAAAGAATGAGCAGTCCGAATATCTCTAAAATGTCTGCCCACTTCATTTCCCCTCTCTGTGTGTTGCAGTAGTTCTCCAGATCATAATGATTGCAGTAGAAATTACAGCACTGTCCCACAATCCCTCTCTTCGTGAATCCGCTGCTCTTCCTCTCCCTGACTCCTTTTGGAATCTGCAGTAGGCCCTCCTGCAGGTAGGGGTCACTGTTCTGCATCTTAACTCCTGCGAGAGGAAGAGATCATTAAGCTGTGAACTCCTTTTGGAATCATGGATTTGTCTCTGTTAAGGTTAGGAAATCTTGGTTCTCTGAGGCTAACCAAGTTTATTAGTATGGTTAAATTATTCATTGAGCCAGAGAGTGTAAATATGCAGTACATTAAACTACTTTGTTCAGAATCTTATAACCTGACCTGTATAGCAGCCCTTAGTCTCCAGAAACAGACACTTACACTGGTCCTTCCTCACCCGCCTTCCAGGCTGGTAGAATAGGTCCCTCTCTCCACAGACAAAGAGCAGCGCCTCCACCAGCTGGGTGCCGCACAGCCGCCGGCACCCGAAAGCACTGCAGGAAGAAGCCAGAGACAGTGGGGGACAGGGGACAGGCGCACAGAGTAAGATCCCTCTCTCTGCGTGACCACGGGTGTCCAGAGATGAGCCTGAAAGCAATGAAGAGGAGGAGAGGTCCGGCGTGGCTGCTCACCTCCAGCTCCCCCAGGCTGCCGCTCGCATGTATATATACCTTCTACCCGCCTCGACCCCTGGACTCACTGCACATGTCACACTGTGGTTTTTGGAATGTGCAGTGGGGGCATTCATTGTTACATGACCTATCCCTCCTCCTGTTAATTACCCACAAAGTGCCACTGTAACTAGCCCCCATCCGCATGCCCAATTCCCCTCACAGGACCCCTGTCCCTGACCAGTTTACACAGGCGTCTTGATTGTATCTGAATTCCTGTCTGTCTCTGTTTAATGACCGTCATTAAAGGCCACCCATACCCACTACATGCCTTTCAGCTGGGGGAGCTCTCTAATTACCCCATGATTATCAACCTGTCTGCTGCGGTTGTCCGTGTGCCGGAAAAAGCCGACGTCAAACGCATCCAGCCCTTCAGTGAGGTCCCCCTCAGCCTGGCTAAAATGTACGTACATTAAGTCAGGGGGCAAGAACAATAATCAATCATGTATGTACATTTCAGTGTCAACTATTTGCCAATACACACAGAATACTGAACACTTTCATTAATAACAAAAATATTTCATTACCAATTGAATCTACTCTTATGGTTTGCTTGCCACTGTAGTTAATGTCGGTCACTACTGACAGCAAGCCGATGGGGGCGCTATGTGGCCCAGCAGGCTTGGAAGCTGTGCTGGTACTTGGAAAGTTGCCGATTGAAATCCCGTTGTCAGCAGAGTGATGTCACTGTCGGGCCCTTCAGCGAGGCCCTTAATGCCCATTTGCTCACTACATAAGCTACATAAGCAACTACTACATAAGATACAGAAGAACATAAGAAATATGACTGGTCATAAAAGACAGGAAGAAAGAGTGGAGTGATGAAACAGTGATGAAATAAAAAAGGCCGGAGGTTAAGGAGCACGATTCGGGGAGGTCGAGCTGAGGCTGACAGACAGAGGGCAAGAGGATTAGAGTGCGGAAATTAACACAGCGGAGACCTTACAGAGATTATAAGCAGGAGATCCGGCCAAGGACAGTGCAGGACAAAAGTGACTTTTTAAACGCATTGTCATCTTTTAATTGGCCTGTCATTAAGGAGGAGGGCAGCCTTCGGTACATACAGTTAACATTTATAACTGGCTAAAGTACAACTTCCAGCTCTTTCCATTGCATTACGCGCTGCTTCAGATACTCTGTGCTGACATGCACGATGCTCAAAGACACAGAGGTGTCATAACTTCCTAAAGGACAATGCCTTACCACACCTTATCATCACCTTAGCATGAAGGCCTGCTGCCACCACCCAGCTATACAGCAGAGGCGTGTGCATTTGGTGTCAAACACAATTCCATGCTGGTCCGGTTCAAAATGCAGGAAGCTGGGTGTGCATGCAGCTAAAATGAGTGCTGTTGTGTTGGTCAGGCAGAGACCTTGATGTGGAGGGAATCATGCAGTGTACGAAACATGGGGCCATGTGCCGAGACAGCTGCGGGCTCTCAGTGCGTAGGTACTGCGACGTCACTGCCACTGCATCTCAGCAGCCCTGGCAGCTGCCGTGGAAACGCAAACACTCGCCCTCCTTTTCTTCCTCTTTTTGCTTGCAGTATGCTCAATGCTTCTTCTGCGGTCCAGAGGGAGAGGACGGTGGTGAGCGGGGAATGAGAGCGTTATCATGCTCTATATCTCTGGAATGTTCTAGAATTCTATCTGGCTCACAGCCAGGCTGCCTGCTTCAGATTAACTGCATTCTTCTAGGCTGTGTGGCTGAGTACATGTGCTAATGAGGTAAATGCCAGAGAACCAGCTGATTCCTGTCAGTAACGGCGCTCAGCCTGCATGTGTGATGTTGATGTGTATCAGTATGCCCTGGGTTCCATATCCCATAAGTCTTCTTCACCCCCACCTCAACCACCCATTTTTTTTTTTTACTGTTGCAGAGGCAGAAGCCGAATCAGGCAAGCACAGCTACCAGTGTTCTTTGTTACTCCCCATTTAACCCTTGCTAGAATACTTAACCCTACCCCATAACACTATTTCTCACTCTGTGTTCACTTTACACATGCTAACATGCTTAGGAAATAAAAGAAATGCCTGGGAATCATCACCCTGTAGGAGCGGGCAGGGAAGGCAGAGCGGGCAGGGAGGAGGATGATGATGGAGATGGCAGGCCATAAAGACACCATGCAATATCATCTACAGCAGCCAGGGGGCGCAAGAGAGCCAGTGCATTGCGGTACCTGAGCATCAAGAAATGAAAAAAATCTATTTCACCTAGAGTTACTGGACAGATGCAAATGAAACAAATCATTATTAGAAAGGAATTGCTGGTTTTCTCAGCTTATAAGCAGTGCCATTTATAGACACCAATAGTATTGCCAAACCTTGATTGACGTATAATCTTCAGAAAGATGCCATAACCTAGCCCTCAGGGTTTGCTTCTTTGTGGCCAGCTTGCTACGAGGCCTGTTAGAAAGGCAGAAAACAGGAGTCCGGGCTCCAGTGCACCCAAGTGGACCCTTCTAGGAACTGCACCTTCTTTTCCTCCTGGCAGGACAAGGACAAGTTTCCAAAAGTTCCATAGAAAAATGTTGACCACTCATTTTAAATGATCTAGATGGAACTGGCGTTGTAGTTAGTCTACCCGGCATGCTTTCCTAAAACGTCTCTTTTCTGTTATTATTTCAGGAGAGAAGGCTGCCCATGGTAATGCCTGCCCTCAAGCACTGTCTATTCATGCAGTGGGGAGACAGGAATGGGATGCTGACTGATCCAACACCCCCTCCCGTTTCTAAGGAAGCATCCTAGCATGTGATCAAGATAGTCAAGACTTTAACATCAACTCCAGCATCTGCAGACAGGAGCCTGCTGGAGCGGGATAACCAGCATGCGGTAACCTGCTGGTGACTGTGCAGGGAAATGCAATAGGAAAATGCAGATTGGCTTTCTGCACCCCAGGAAGATGTAGGTCTTTACTGCCACCTGGTGGCAGATCTCTGACATTGCTGCTACGCTGTTATCAAGAAGGGACGAGAGGAACTGCATGGAAAAGATAAGAAAACAGCTACAATAATAATTTGTCAGCACCTAAACCTCTCGGTTTCCCTCTTACCTGCTCTCCACCTCACTTCCACTTTACTACCCGGTTACTAACACTTTCAGCATCAGCCTTAAGGAGAGGAGCAGACTGTGGGGAGGGACACACTCACACATTCACATTAGAAAGGAAATGGAATGGAAACGTCCTGTCAGCAATGCGCCTGAACAGCAAGTTTGTGGACTGTGGGAAAGAAGATCTTTGAAGCCAAAGCCTCCCCCCTAACCATATACACTGTGTCGATGTAAGCAGAAGTGTTGTTGTGTTCTTGCTGCGTGCTGTGCGTCTTCCTCGCTGCGTTCCTCCGGGGCCTGAAGGAGAAGCTGAGCCTCCATGCTCAGTGCACTGGCAGGGAGCGCCAGGGTCCACAGAGGGAGGTATCAAAACCTGTAACAGCCAGCAGGTGCCTCTTCCTCCTGCCTTACCTGCATGTGTGACCCGCATGCACCACCGGTCATCGGCGCCCTGTGTGTGTGTCAATGGGCAGGATTGTGAAGCAGACTGGTGTATGTTTCCGTCAGATACAGAGGGGTCAGCTAAGCTGGTTTGGGCATGCCTTGAGGAAGCAGACCCTGGTACAGTCCATGGCGGCGGAGTTCGGACACGCTGTAGGGGTAATGCCTCCCAGATGGCGTGGCAACGTCGACGAATCCCCCAGAGCAGTGTTTCCCAAACTGATCCTGGTATGGAGCTGGGAGGGAGCAAAAAAGTGGACCGTCTGGGGGTCCCCAGAGGACAGGGTTGAGAAATGCTACCCTGGAGTAAGCTGGAGTAAACAGGCATGGAGAGAGGCGTGGTGTGACCTGTTTACCACGCTGTCATTGCGACCACCCACCGCCCCCCACCCCCAGAGGACCAGCAGCAGGATAATGACGACAATGATGCTGTATAACTATGTCAGTAACACAAACAGCGATCCTACGGACCTCCATCATGCTAATCAATGCCAAAATCACTAGGAGTGTTAATAGTGTGCAGAAGTTATCTGCACAGGGCAGGGAAAAATGCAGGACAGGGTGCCGCCGTAAAATACAGTCAATATGAGCCACCAGGGAGAACACAATGCCGAGACAGCACACGGAGAAACGCACAGGCCACCGTTCACACAGCAAAGGCAGACAAATTTAGACATGGCCGCTACCCCCAACCCCGACACTCAGGTTTTTTTTTATTTTTTTTTATTATTTTTGTGTTTTTATTTGCTTTTGTCAAATACAGGTAGTTAATGTACAGAGAAGGATCCAGAATGTGAGGCGACAGCTGCTTATGTACAATATTTACACAGAGTCAATACTTCAGGAGAAAAAAGAAAAGGAGGAATGTCTGAAAAATAATCATTATAATAAAGAGAAACATAAAAAGACAGACGCGTAACCACATGCTTCATTTGCGTCGCCATCCCGCTGTTTTCTTTAAGAAAACAAGCCTTCCCCCGCCTGGTTACGTCCTTTACGGTGGCCTCAGACGGGCTGCGTGGTCTGGCTCGCCACCTCCTGCTCCATTCATATCCTTCCGGTCTCGCGACAGAGACACACCAAGGGAATTATGGGTAGGCCATTTCATTTACACCTTAGCAAAATATCATTATTTAAAATAATAACAATAATAATAGTAAACTATCCCAGCCAGGGAAGGTACCTTTTAAAAATGTCCTTGTATAAATAATAAAAATCATAATTATATATTTATATATATATATATACTTTTTAAAATTTGTTCATATATAACATCAATCACCCCGAACTCTTCACACAGCCATGAGCTCCATCCAAATCACCGCCTCGATGACATTCCTGCCACTTGAGTTCATGTGGCACACCGTCGCCTCCCTCAGGACAAACGCAGCGGTGCATAGCATGGTCTCAGTCCAGGCCCCTTCCTAGGAGGATCTGCCCTTTGACCAGGATGGCTCAGTGCTCACAGACAGGGCCCTTCGTCCCCAGAGCCACGGTCGGAACCCTCGTTAAGGGGACACTAGGGAACCATTTATTTACAGGCGGGAGCCCTGTTGGGGATGAGGTGGGGAAAGGGCTCCTGGCGTCCCCTCCCTCCTGCCCTGCCCCCAGCCCTCAGACCTTGGCGCTGAGGGTGAGCAGTTCCAGGAAGGAGTTGAAGAGGCTCTCCTGCCAGCCCTGGTTGGCCATGCACTGCTGTACCACCTCCTCCTGTCCGGGATCCTCTGCTGCCTGCTCGATGCTGTCTGTCTGTGGACGAGGGGATGCTGTTCACTGTCCTACTTTCTTACAGTTTGTGGATCAGCAGGGGTGTGCGGGTGGCCATCTGCTCCCGCCCCCCAGTGCCCTTACCTCTCTCTTGCAGTGCAGGAACGTGTGGTATTTGTAGTGATGCAGCGAGTGATAGAGGCTGTAGATGCGGCACGTCTCTGTAGACAGCTTAAGGTCCTGCGAACCGAGAGAGAGAGAGAGAGAGAGGGAGAGAGAGGGAGGGAGAGAGAGAGAGAGGGAGAGAGAGGGAGAGAGAGAGAGCGAGAGAGAGAGAGAGGCGGGCGCTGTCAGGGGGGGCGTGTCCAGGCGGCGATGCCGTACCCGGGCAGGTTGTGGCGTGTGCGGCCCACCTGCGGCTTGGGGACGCTCCTCTTGATGCGGTTTAGGGTCTTGCGGTTGTAGCCGTCGCCACCGAAGCGCACCCTCACAGCCCCCGAGTCCAGGGGGTCCGCCGTCATCTGGGGGAAGCAGTGCAGGGCATCCTGGGATGGGGAGGGGGGACACGGCAGCGGGAGAGGCTGAGCCCTCGTTTGCCACAGCACTACACCGCGCAATAGCTGCATGTCAATCCGGTACACGCAGGGGGCGCCGGCGGCAGACCTGGTGCTGCGAGCTCATGCTGACCCTCCGGAGAAGCCTCCTCTTCTGCTCGTTAAGGATGCTGTCAATCTTCCTCATGGGCGGGAGGTACAGCTCGTCTGCAGGAGGGCGTGACACGGTTAGCTGGTGAGCCCCACCACTCCACGCGGAGCTCTTTCCGGGACGGCAGCTCACCGTGCGTGTCCTCCAGGGCCTGGATCATGTCGGGGTCCAGCGCGGTGCTGACCAGCATCTCCACGTAGCTGCGGAACATCTCCCGCATGGCGCGGCTGCCGGGACCCCCTCTGAGCAGCGGTGCTGCGTCACACACAGCCGGCCGGTTACTCGCTAATGCAGGCCTACCCCCACACCCAAACCCCCACCCCCATGCGGGCTCAGCCATCTCACCATCATCCTCGCTGGGGGGGTCAGGGGACGACTCGGAGTCTGACGAGGAGGGCACCTCCTTCAGCCACTTCTTCCTCTTCTTGGGCGGGGGCTCAGCCTTCACCCTGACGGGTCGGACGCGTGCCGGGCGCTCCACTTTCCTCTCCCCTCCTCCTTTCCTCTCTTCCTTCACCCTGCCTCGTTCCGCTCCTCTGCCTTTCTTTTCTACCTTCTCCGGGAGTGCTAGCAGTTTCTTCTCCTTCTCCCTCACTTCCTCTTTCTCCTTCTCTTTCTCCCTCTCACGCTGTTTCTCCTCCCTCTCCCGCTGTTTCTCCTTTTCCTTCTCCCGCTTTTCCCTCTCCCTCTCTTTCTCCTTCTCCCGCTGTTTCTCTTTCTCCTTCTCCCGCTCTTTCTCCTTCTCCTTTTCCCTGTCTTTCTCCTTCTCCCGCTGTTTCTCTTTCTCCTTTTCCTCTCTCTCCACACGGGGTGGGGTTTGGCTCCGGGCCGGAGCAGCTGGCTTGGGGAGGGACTGGCATCTGTTGGCGGAAGAGAGGCACACAGGCCACATGGACAGTGTTACCTGATTTTAATCCTGGGGGGAGCAGCATGTTCTGTAGGTAGGACGAGGACTGAGGCTCTGAGCCCTGACTAAAACAGGCCATGGAATTTGTCCCGGGCACGCCTACCGGAGCGCCAACGTGGGTCTGTGCCGGGGCTTGCAGGAACACACTCTCACATAGTCCTTCTTGTTGACGTTTTCCAGGAACTTCACGTAGAGCCTCTGATAGCGAGTTTTCGCGTCCCCAAAGTACCCAAGATACTGGTGGAGAAACAGGCACAAGAGAAATACTGCAGCGCGACCACAGGGGGCGACCATGGTCGAAATAAGCAATGACCCAGTGTGGGGGTGTGTGCGCATGTGCCAGCACCCTTCCTCTAGTCTCCCAGGGGAAAGTAGAGCCACTCACATTGCTGGTGGCGCAGAACTGACGCTGCCCGTCTTTGATCTCGGGCGTGAACTTCTGCAGCAGGGCTTTCTGCACCCTCCAGATTGGTGGGGGCTCCCGTCCCGTCTGCAGCGCGAGCTGAGGGGGTAGGCAGAAGTTACACCCCCTGGGGACAGACACACAGCCCAGGGCTGTGGAAGGAACAGTCTGTGCACTGCAAGCACAGGACGTGTATAGGAAGCACATAGGAACTGCACAGGCAGGAAGCCCAGAACACACATGGGAACTACACTGGAAGCACAGAGGAAGTGCACAGGGAGCAAACAGGAAGTGCACAGGGAGCTCATGGGAAGCACAAAGGATGCACAGAGGACACATGTGAAGCATGTATGGAGCACAGAGGACGCACAGAGAACACACTGAGGACACAGACAGGATGCACAGAGAAAACAGCACAGACCTTGAGGGCACTGATGTCTTCAGTTCGGACCACAAACTCATCTCTCTCGCGGAATATGCCCTCGCCGCCACTCTCGCTGTCCTCGCCCTCCGTCTCCCCAGCTATGGCTGCGCCCGCCTGCTTCTTTGCCAGGTGTAGCGAGGTGATCTGGGGCACAGGGGGGTCCTCTGGGGTCGGAGGTGAGGCTGGCTCGGGGGCGGGGGGTGGCGAGGCGGACCGGGGCGGAGTCGC
>JAODKM010000043.1:4398020-4411594 GCA_026780845.1 Petrocephalus sullivani
TGGGGGAGATAAATGGGTAAGGTACTTCATGGGTGGGGGCGGGTGGAAAGAGGGAACAGAGAACAGGAGAGGCGAGGGGGCGGGGGAAAATACTTCCAAGCAATCTCCCAGTCTCCTTTTAGCACGATGGTCTTGCTCTCTGCTGGATATGCAGTGAACGTCACCTCAGCCTGTGGCTTCCGTGCTCCAGCAAGGCGACAACTGACAGAAATGCCCACTCCCTACAGAGGCCTGCTTTCTGCTAAATCCTCCTCGGTGCGACATTCTTATCAGTTTGTGTAAACATGACTCGGGCTCTTGTAGGAAGTTCTCGAGAAACGGGGAGATGCCGTTTTTGGCCGCAGGCCACCCGAGAGCCTCTCGGTCCGTGCGCTGCTCCACGGGATCAGAGATCTCTACAGCGGTGACAAGCTAACCGTGCGCAGCCATGGGACCCCCCCTAGAGAGAGAATGAGCGGAAGGAGGCACCGGCAGAGTAAGCAGACACGGCCTTCAGTGGCCTGGGGATGACACCGTCACGCACACCACATAATCCAAACCACACAAGTCACCTGGGATGGGAGGCAGCGGTCAGATGTCACATGACCTTCAGTGTCACAGAAGAGGTCAAAGAGCGGATGTGGCCAAAGCAGATGAATCACCACACACATCCCATCGCAGTACTGACCATTTTAATCATACATTGTTTTTGGTACAAAATCGTAATATGTAATATAATACCAGCTTGTGGCCGTGCCCAGCCCAGTGACATACAGTAATGCATTTCCACAGACAGTTATACACTCGCAAACCCAAATGGAACGCGAGACCCTGCTTGGCACACTGGTTAGTCTGGGGATGGCCGCCGCCGGTGACACGTGGCCATGTCACCATACCAGGGCTGTGGCAGCCGTTGACCCAGCACACGGAGCGCACACACATGCAGCTTTTAGTGTGGCACACTTCTTCTGTGTGACGCTGCACGTTAAGCTGTGTGAGGGACACGCTGTCCCATGTCCAGATGGCACTGAGCACCTCCCACCTGTGTAGTGCTGCCCAGTTTCATAGTGTTACTGGGACTCACCATCCCCTCCCCCCCCACTCCCAACCAGGCCCAGAGGTCAGGCAGCCCCCAGGCACCGGCCCCCACATGAAAACCCAGCCCCAGCCCCCTTCACTTTCTTTAAACTTTGTACAGATTGAGATATAAACACAAAACATCTTAATAAAATATGTAAGATTAAAAAAAAAATTTAAAAAGCAATAAATTGGAATGTATCACAATCCAGCACCCCCCCCCCACACTCCACTTATCCTCTTATCTAGAACACAGTCTCTGTCCATTCCTCAGATCTTCTCCCATTTACAGCCTAATGAGGTGCTGAGTGCAGTGGTCGGGGGGGAAGGGGGGGGTGGAGTTAAGTCACCAAGGCAGTGCGACTGTGGCGGTTAGTAGAGGGTACGGTTCCCGGGCAGTTGGAGCTGGGCACAGGGCAGTTAAAGAAGGGTACAGGGGCAGCCTCCCGGTCGCTGTTTGTCTGGGTTGTGGGAGGGAAGGGGTGGATTTTCAGTTTCCTGGAACTTTCTGTTGGGGGGGAGTGAGAGAGGGGAGGGGGGCATTAAGGTGAGCATGATGTCCACCCTGATGCAACAGGCCAGCAAGACAAGGCCTCAGCGGCGGCTTTCTCATGTTAGAACAGGAAGCTGGGCCCTTACGTCACGCCGGGGAGCTCCGAAACGAACACGGACACACAAAGCGGTCAAGTGCCACTAGGAGCACATACACTCCATGTCAACGTTATTCCCAGGAATAATACCGCTGCCAGTATAAACTGGTGGAGCATCTGTCACTTAAAGCTGCAGGACAGGTCACCCCCCCTGCCAAACACACCCCCGCAAAGAAGGAGCGAGCCGCATCAGAATCACCTTATCGCTCGAACGACCTCAAGAAAGGCTTCATCCACATTGAGCCGGTTCTTGGCTGAGGACTCCATGTAATGGATCCTGTTTTCTCTGGCAAAGGCCATGGCTTCTTCCTTAGGAATCTGCAGACGGGAGACGGCACAGCGGCTGCAGTGAAGGTGCAGCATGCGTACAGGAAGTGGGCCTTGCACACAGGAAGTGGGCCTCTCACACACACACACGTCCAATTTCCCGTCACCCCTGTGTAGCACCATGATGTCACTCCCATGACACAGGGCCTAGGTGGTTCCATTCTACTTCTGCGCAACGCATTATGTCACCAGAGATTTCACAGCCTGGAACTCGCACACAGACATCCACCCAGCCTGCAATCGGCCCGAAATCAAGTATCCAAAGCGGAGCCAATCTTACTGTTCTCTGGGACTCCAAATCTGCTTTGTTCCCGACCAGGACCATGGGGAAGTCGTCGCGGTCTTTCACCCTCAAGATCTGCGTGTGAAACTTGTGGATCTCATTGTAACTGAGGAGGAGAATAGGCATAAGCTGACATAAGCAGCTGCTTTTTTGGGGTGGAAAGGCTGATACACGGTGACAATGTGGGGGCCCTAGCAGCTGCAGCAGGTGGGAGGGAGTTTCAGGTGGAAGTGTGACCCTCCACCCCAGCTTCTGTAACAATGCTAATGAAATAGGGAAGAGGGGACTGGCATGGAGAGGTCACTGTCAACAGGTACAGTAACTTTAATATCCACCTTTGCTCATGCATCATCCCCACCCCACCTTGATTGTGCCATGCTCCCGCATCCCGACTCACCTCCCTCTGTCGTTGAGGGCGAACACAAGCAGGAAGCCCTCCCCTGAGCGCATGTACTGCTCCCGCATGGCGCCGAATTCCTCCTGCCCCGCCGTGTCCAGGACTGCCGCGGGAGCGCGCGCGCGCGCACACACACACACACACACACGTTAGGACACGCGCACTCAGGTCCGCACACGCACCGGCTGACTCAGCCAGCGCCCGAATGGATCAGCTACGAAGTGCACAGGCAGCCATGCTGGGGGGCACCTACTGTCTAGCCTGGTCTGCTTCCCATCCACGTTACATATCTTCGTGTAGGAATCCTCGATGGTGGGATCGTAATCTGACACGAAGTAAGACTGATAGGGAAGACGTAAAATCAGGGCAAGAAAACCCACAAACACCAGTAAATCATAATTTACTTGAACCCGCACAGATCAGTCGAGAACATTTCGCAGCAACCATCAGGAACATTGACGCATTAAAACAATAAGTTAGGCACAATTTAGCTGAATAGTCACTATGAACAGTAAAGAAATATCTGTTAACACTATCAGACAGCTTCAGAGTGTGTTTATGATACATATTATATGCGGCTACGGATCTCACCTGTATAAACTGGATCGTTAAAGCGCTTTTGCCCACACCTCCTCCACCCACCACAACAAGTTTGAACCTTTCCTCTTCTGTCGACATGATACCTAGTTGGTGGTTTTATGAACCTGATTTACACCCGAATATCCGCTATCCCTTTGCAAATTAAGTAGAAAACGTCGGGTAATAAGCAGACCTCCAGCAGGAAAAACAAGTCGCAAAATGTACAAAAATCTTCTCCGAATTAAAACGAATGGAAAGAGCCGACCACAACGCTGCGCCTTAATCCGTTTTCAGTCTCATCGGTTTCACGGATTTCAAACTTCGGCGAAAGGTCCGAACAACCCCCAACTTTTCGCAGTTGGATATCTGTGTATTAAAAATAGGCCTACATTAAAAACAGAAAAAAACAATGCACGCCCATTGTAGGCGTATAAAAGAGCATTACGAGATTTTTAAAAAAATCACGGGCCCGTAGATTTCCTTTGTCAGCAGTCGGGTGCTTCGGGTTTCGCACTGGCTCCTAAGGTCCAAGAGCGGAGCCCGAATCCCCCCAAGTCGGCGCCCGGAGCCGCGTTGTTCCGCAAAGTCGCTCCCTTCCGCACCCGCCTTCTGCTGCCTCACTACTCGAAAGTAACTCGAAAGTAACCGTAACTACTACTAATCAAAACCAGCCGCTTCCCTGCGGAGCTGCCCCGCCGAGCGCTGGTAATCGCGCACAGATCGCCTTTATAACCAACTAGACCCGTCTCATGCTCCCGACGTTTTCTTCACATTTTTTTCCCTTCTCCTACTCAGTTCTTTTTTTTTTATAGCCAGAGGCGACCTTTTTCCTCATCCAAGAGTTTCTCGAAGACTCATGAGTATGTATGACCTGGGAGTGTCCTTCAAAGCGTAAGATATTCACTCCTCCAAGCAATAAGTTCTTTAGTTTCACTGTTGCAAAGCCGTACGATCCCAGAAGCGTAATTTCGGACAAATTCCGACTGCCGGGCTGTACTGAAAAGCTCAGCATGCCAATGATTTCTGCTTAATCTCATTAATATGTATAGAAATAGATGGGCGCTACCCAAATGCACACTGAATATGTATACGCTGCACACCAGCTGTACTTTGCCTTATTTGGGTTGGGATCTTCGGGGGTTGCCCCAGTTCAGTCAGAAATCACAATCTTCTTATCCGATGTCGGGAATCCGCCTGCAGCAGGCAAACAGTGTGCTATTTCCCCCTGTTTCCCTTCAATCCGAATCAATCCCGGAGAACTCGTTTTTTAAATAATATCTGCGACGGCTCGGTTTGCAAGGGGGAAGATCAGTAGCTTTTTGGGCTCTGAATCTAATGAAGAATAAAATATTATGAAGTTGCTGGCTCTGAGCAGACATAACACACATAACCAGCATGACTGCTGAGAATAGGTCACGGTCTTAAAATGTAAAGAAACTTCCAGATGTATTTTTTTTTAGTTTGCTGGAGTAGCTCGCCCGCCCGCAGCGGATGTGACTCATGATCATAGTATTAGGCGTTTTTATTTCGCTATGGCGCGACGCGCCCAGGAGCTCCGGTACATGCAGCCCCGGCGGGACGCCAGCGCTCTCCCTCGGCGCCCCTAGCACGATAAAGGGGGAGGGGGACTTCCAGGGGCAGAGTTAGGCAACTGTCTGCATTCGCGGCCAGAAGCCGTATTTTACTGGAAGAAACGTTAATATATATCTTCGCCTGACAAGGTTGCCTTCAATTGGCTGTCAAAAATGGATTTTTGTCGTGAAATTGTTTTTAAATAAAATACAATTCAAGAAAAAAAGCTTTTATAGTATATCAAACTTTATTGATCCCAGGTGAAATTCTTGTGCATGCATTGTGTACCAAATTCTATTGTACACCTCTGTCATGTGTGAAATAAATCGGTTTAACAGCACCCCTAGAGACCTCGTATTTTTTGCATACAGACAAGATGTGGCCACGTGCATTTCAGAGCTTGTTGTTTGTGAAAGGCGGTGCATAGGACTTCCTGTCTGATTGACGACTTTGCAGGAAGTGACACAGGTGGACGCATATGGTAAGCCATCTTAACATTTAAACGCATACCTTTCCTGTTGGTAATTATATTTTAGATATCCACACTTTTATTTTTCTTGGTAAGAATTTTATTTTTTACTAACCATAATAAAAAAATAAGAAGGATAGTAATTTTAGATATCTGTATTATAATTTGTCGTAATTTTAGATATCTCCAATTCAATTCTTGATTCAATTCTTCAGTACAAATTAGCATTTGAGATCCGAAATTCACTTCTTACTAATATGAATGACGTCACTTTCCCCATTCATCTGTATTGCAATTTCAGGAGCTATCCACAATTCATTGTAGTTATCTGCAATTGTATTTGTACTAGTAATACTTGGAATTGTATATATCCAAAATTGAATTCTTACTAGCACATCTGGGTATTTGAGATATCTAAAATTGAGTTCTACCAAGTACTAATGTAGTTTTAGATATCTATAATTAATTACAGATCTTAAACCGTTTTGCATTTTGGATATCTAAAATTGACACAGTGACTAGTAATAAATCAATTGCGGGCAAAAAGATAATCGTTACTAGTAAGAATGTAATTTCACATATCTAGAATTCGCATTTGAGTTAACTAAAATGGAATTGTTACCCTCTCAAATGAAAACCACAATATGGATGAATGGGGAAAGTGACGTCATTCCTACTAGTAAGAAGTGAATTCCGGATGCCTTAAATGCTCATTTGTGCTGGTTGTTTATCTGCATCGGTACAATGCAGATATCTAAAATGACCACCCTGCCTACTTATTTAATGTTAAAACGGCGTCGCTTAGGACGCCTTCCCCTGTGCACGGTTTCACTGCAATGCCACATTTTAGCCGGCAGCGCAGAGGGGTTTTGGTGAGAAGGCACCCCGCCATAAACAACACGCACCATTCACTGAGCTTCGTAGTAAAAAAAAAGCAACAAGCAACTGCCTAAAATATTTTCATCTTTAATTTTTACTTACAAGCCATAGTGACAAAAATACCAGTCTCAAAATATTCGAAGTATAAATAACATCAATAAATAAATAATCACAAGTCAATAAATATTAATCCACGTCATCAAGCTGCATTTTAAATATAGATTGTTGGGAAATTACGCCTTCAAAATTAGCATGTGTGCCGTTGTGAGTAACGTAGCCGCACTGCCGCAGTGTGTGGAACATTGATATATAAAGAGACCCACTGTGACATAATAATAGCGGAATATACAGATGTGGAAGTGCATGCAGTCCAGGCTATAGACCGTAATAATTCAAACAGTTGAACACGCACGCGCGGTACACTCAGCCCCAGCAAAGGGAATCTCACAATTTTCGTCTTCTTGCTTGCACGGCCCCCATGCCTCTTTGTAATGCTTAACACCGGTAAGGGAGCGCGGGCTGTCCCACCTTCACCCTGGGACCAAGCAAAGTGCCCAGCAGCATTCTCTCGCCCCAGCCCAGCAGCTTGCTCACAGTCAACCCGAGTGGCGACAAGGGAATCTGGTCCACGTCTAAACCCTCAACAGCCTCCACGGCGGCAGAGCAGTGGCTGTCTGGCGACATCTGCTGTCGGTCAGTGGAAATGCGCTGGTTTTGAATTGCAGCCGTAGGTTTGAACTCCCCGGTGTTCAGTCCTGGATTTGCTGGCAGAGACTTTCCCGCATCAGTCCGCTCGCTGTGTGGGGCACCACAGCTTCCTCTTCCCCCATCTACCTTCTTCTGAACCTTGGGAGGGATCTTATTTTCCCTGCTCAGCTGGGTTTGTTTTACATGAGGGATGCTGTGTGCTCCTTCACACAAAATACCCACAACTGCCTTTCCGCTTTGCTTAGTTGTGTTGGTGAAGGGACCCACTTCAGTGTTCTGCACAGTCTTGGAAATATTTGCCTGATGCCTCTCAGTTTCTGTCTCCAGTTTGGTGCTTTGAAGAATCGGGGAATTCATGCTCAAAGGGGACAGGGAAAGCGTCAGACTTTTCCGCTTCTCTGAAAGGGATGCATATTCTGACGAGACCTGTAGCTGTGCGGGCCTCGGCAGACGTTTTGGCTTATAATTCGCATTTCTTTGTTGGTTGCGCATCTTATGAGGGTCTTCCATCTCATGCAGTGTTAGACTTAGTGTTCGGAGTTTGTCGGCGACGGACACACTCTGCTCCAGCGACTTCTGCTGATTCTGCACTGGGTTTGAAGTCACGACAGGAAGCTGCCCACTGCCGCCTTTAGATGGATGATCAGAATACACGATGCCCTGCTTCAAACTGCCCATCATGTACTGAGGACCTTCACAGCGTGCATATGATTTAATTTCAGAGAAAATGTCACCTTCAATCAGGTTCTTAATATATACATCTTGACTGGCTGGGAGAGGCACAGTGGGACTGAGTCCGCTTTCACCAAGAGGCACAATGAGCTTAGCATTTTGGTTGCCTCCACAGTTCTTGTGGACCAGGGTACTTTGGAAGGACTGTAGCTGACCCAGGAAGTTGAAATTGGGGGAGATGGAGGGCCGGCGCTCCTTTACAAACCTGGAAGAGAAAGAAGGAGGATCAGGAATGAGCACCGTAGACGCTGAGGCTCGTAGCGGCAGGAAAGTGTGTGGTCGATGAGAGGGGGGTGGGGGCTACCCTGAGCACACTGACCTGTACGCATCATCTAGCCCCAGGCCCAGTCGATACATGACGTAGGCCACAGCCAGGGCTGGGGAGCGGGACACACCAGCGGCACAGTGAACCAGCACCGAGCATCCAAGGGACATTGCGCCATCTGCAGGAGAAGCAGAGATGCACACTGCCTCAGAACAGCACCAACTACAGCTTAAGCATCTCAATAAGATCTCATAAAGGTAATAGAGTTATTAGTGTCAACATGCAGTACAGTGTTATCAGTCAACAAATCAATTAAACTGTAAGCAACTTTCCTGCAAAAGTTAATAATCTTTTACATGTTCTACCAAAAAAACCTAATGTCAGCCAAACGACAGAAGTAATTCTGTCTGAACAAAAACAGAAGTCTGTTTTTGAGCAAAAGTACTATCTGAGAGACGGCAAAGTTTCTTATGGAAAAGACAGTAAATACTAACCAATGAACTGCAGAGCCTCTGGGATCCAGGGCAGAAGCTCGTCTCTGAGCGAGTCGTCAATGGGGATGCGGAGATACTGATTCTGGGGCAGGAAGGCGGGCTGCGGGCAGCAGCGACTCACGCTCAGCACGTAGCTGATGCCCTGAGACGTCAGGCAGTCCTGAACCATCGGAGGGAAACGGCCATGTGCACATTTGTTAGTTAAAGCCATTTTGTTACGAGTTTTAATTTGATTTTTAATTTAAAATAAGGACTCACCTGTGTAACGTCAGCTTCAGCGCCCAGGTAGAGATATGGTAAGATAAGAGATAGAGGAGGGCTTTCGCTCTCTCGGTCCCTGCAGAATACCATATTCCTCTTTATTCTGAGACTCGTTTTCCTGGGAACAAAATAAAACGTGTGCAGACGTTATGATAAACCACCATATTCAACACTCATTTAAAAATCGGCCGTACAGCTTTAACTTAAGACCACTCGGCACACAAGAAGCAATTTACTACGGTTAATAATATGCTTATAGAATATGCATATAGTAATTGTTTGAGCCGATAGCACTGCTAATAAATGCACAATGTAAAAAATAAAAACAAATAATTTCAAAACTTACCGCAAAGATTTCACTCCACGCCACAATTAGTTCGATTTAAATTTAAACAGCTAATAGTTCAGCTTTGAAAACATGTTCAAATTTAATGATTAAATAAAAAAAACGTAGCTTTTAAAATAAATGGAGGAAAATAAATGAAGAAAAATTAGATTCCTGGAAGAAAAATAAAATATTTAACAGTCCAATGAAGAGTATTTAAAACAGATGTTTGCGCGAAGTGCTCCCTTCCGTCGTCTTCCCCTCGCTCCGTCCGTCTGCGCTTGCAATATTGTTTGTTATTGTATGTCTATACCTGCGTGAGGAAAAAGATGAGGTAATGCCAGTCCGCGGTGCTAAAAATAGTGCCATTCTATATGATGTCATTTTTAGCCAATCGGTGAAGGAGGCAGCCGCGCAAGCGCCATTAGCCGCACAGTATCCGCTCTGTTTTGGACTCACCCCCCACTTATTTAAATAAATTATGTAATTTGATTTACGCTGTGTGAAGTGACTGCGGCACTCTTAAATTTACGCATGAATTATGTTCTTCATACGTCATATGTGTTTACTTTGATTTCTACAACACACGACATCCTCTAGATGCCCATATACACGCCGCAACACTTAACCAATAAACACATATTTCTGAGTGTACACTTTCCTTTAAGACTTGTCACTGCTACTTCTGGTACGTATTATGTTAGTTCTGCGTTTTAATTAGCGTATAAATCGAATCATATAAATGAACGGGATCGGCGCTGTTTGTTGAATAGTATTCCTTAGAATTTGTCCCCTGGTTTGCCAGGATCACGCAAACATTATGTTTTTGTTATGTTTTTCCACAAAGTCTGCCGGTTGCTTCTCAGCATCACAGTATCGAGGTCCACGTTCGCTTAAAAAAAGCACTGGGAAACACATGACGTCATACCCTCTAGGCGTAGAAAGCTGTAATAGAATAACTCGAGCATCGTGTGCAATGGGCTAATTTGAGAAATAGCTGCGGGTCCGTATGTTAGACAAAATACAGCTAAAACGCAAGAGTCACAATATACATGGCAGTCAATGCTTCGGAGTTAAGGCTAATGTGTGCATTTTGCAATGTATTTTGGGCAAATGTGTATCACAACATAATAGTGTGAAATCTGAACATCAGATGTTTTACTGCTTACTCTTCAGGCAAACGTGCAGTAATTTCATCATATATTGTAAAGGCAGCTCAAGAAACGTTAAATGCACTTAACCTTGTGGCAGACTGTCAAGGAGGTGCGCAGTAGCCAGGCACAGAGACAGGGAGGTGAATCCATGTTTACTTTCACATTGTTCAGTACAGAGTCATATACTATAATGGGTAATCTGACTGATTTTACACAGACACTGGGCCGCACCGCTGAGAAATACTGATGAGCTGCAGACAGACGCACGCACACACGCACGTTCACCAACGCTCACACATGTGCTCACACACAAACGCACATTATGGACTTAAAGTCTAACATGAGAAATGTTCCACATCTTCCTTGAGATCTGAGACTTTGTCAAATATATATCATGACAATGACTTCATATAGATCATCAGCCCCAGTACAGACGGGTTTAATATAACAATGACACACAAACCACACACAGCGTGTTGACAGCATTGCTCAGCACAGCATGAACCGGGTGTCCAGGAAAGACGGGTCCAGTCTGTCAGGTTTAAAACGCCAGTGTGAAGTACCCCCCCGGGGCACTGAGAGCAAGCAACTGCCCCTCCTGTAAAACTGAGCTCAACCCTGCTAAGGGAGTTTGGGGCCTTCCCCTGTTACCATTATAGGGAACTGGAATGTTGTTTTGGAAACATCATGATAGGAATACACAGGTATACAGTCAACAGCGAGAGTATGCATTTCTAAAGGTAATACTAACTGCATGTTTGGACGTTTAACACCTGCAGCTGGCAGTAGTGCTGGTAGGAGGCTGGGGTACAGAAAGCCACCAGGCATTCCACGTGGATGAGAGGAGAGGAAGGGAAAAAAAGAGAGAGAAAGCCTGAAGTTAAAAGATCAGGGAAAACAAGATATCTATTCTGAGCTCCAATTGCTCAGTTAAAGGGGGTGCTTGGTAACACCTGGTAACAGAAGACAAAGACCATTAATGTCTTCCTGTCATTGCAAACCGACACAAGCACAGGGTCTTAGAAAGGAAACAAAAGGCAAGAAAAATAAAATGAAATCCCAGATTCAGAAACGGTCACATACCCTCACACACTCACAGAGAATAACAGCAATAAAAACGACAGCCATAATAAGAGCCAGCGGATAAGAGTGGACGGAGACGGAGAGAGGCCTGTCCTGCTCGGGCCCGCGGCTTCCCTTATGTGTGCAGGGCGTTCCCAGCGTGCCCCGGGAACGTGGCTCTAGAACTGCTCGGCCAGCAGATGGCAGATATGCTTCGACACCGTGTCCCTGCTGCTGCGCAGAGTCAGCCGGAACATCTGCAGGGAGAGGGAGGAGAATGAGGAGGGCAGGAGGCCGAAGGCCATGCACATCTAACGTGACAGCCAGCACTGGGAAGGTACCTGGGCCTGGGCGTTGGGTTCCAGCCGCAGGAGACAGCCAACCTGCTGAGCCTTCGTCTGGATCACCCCAGCGCACACAAAGTTCTCTGGGTTTGGGTCCACGTCCTCCAGCAGGGCGGTTCCCAGGCCCAGCAGCTGAAGCACACAGAGAAGTCGGGTGAATGAGACATACAGCTCATTTAAAGACAATGCCACTCATTCAAAATAGGGAGGACGGTAATGGGATTTGGTATGGGGGGTGCAGCCTGCCCCCCCAAAAAAGAGAAAACATCACAGCACCCTGAGATTCACCTTTGTTTTTATGACCTCAGTGTCCATGCTATGGCTGGTTTTGAAGATCTTCTGTGCTTCCTGCTGAGGGCTGGAGAGAGAGAGAGCAAGTGGAACCTCAGAAATTCAGACACACAGAGACAGACATGCACACGGATGCACACTGACAGTAGTGGGTATCTGACTGATTTTGCATTGACAAACTGGGCCATAATGCTTAGAAATGCAGAGAGGTGCATGCAAACTGACATGTGAGCATTTACACACACACACACACACAGCTACTCACAGACTGAGCTGTTTCCAGCGCTGAAAGAAGTCCTGTGAAGTCATCTCAGTGGGCTGGAAGAACTTGTTTATGGTCACCGGAAGCTTTAGGGTGAGATTCTGCTGGGCCCCGCCATATCTGCAGAGAGAGGAGCGTGGTCAGCTGCAGTCACATGACCCCTCAACTGACTGAGTACGCAGGCTGGTGAAGAGCCCCACCTGAACTTGATGTTGAGCAGAGGCGCCAGGGTGAAGTCAGACAGACACTCAATATTAAGGACCTGCTGCACCTGCGCACCTCCCTCCACTAGGGGCTCCACTGGCTTTGTCTGCACATTCAGCTGTGGGCCAGTCAGGTCAAGGATGCACAACCACAGCATGTCCTATTGGACCTCTGTCAGCACCATGTTACGCCTGAGTTTAAACAGCCATTTCAGCAATATGTCACTGAAGGTCTCTAAGAGGATGGGGGGGTTAATGCTAACCAGACAGGATATGAGCTTGTAGGTCACTGGGGCAGGTGATGGCAGTGGTGAAGCTGGAAAACTGCGCAGATGTCTTGTTCCCAAAGAACAGATACATCCTTCCTGAGGAGAGGAACACAGCAGGATGCCTACAGGGTTAGAGTCTCTGCACGGCGTCAGTACTTGGGGGGGGGGGGGGCTTTAGTGTCCCCAACTCACCCAGGTTCTGGCGGTACTCAGACTTGGTGCCGATCTGGAGCAGCTGGTTCTCAAATAAAACCCCGTTGTTCTTGCACACAAACCTAAGAGTCAGACAGTCAGTAGGAGGTCAGGAGGCGGTAGTGCTGGCTCACGCCACGGCTCAGACACCGAGGCTCCGACACTGCGACACAGTGCTGGCTCACGCCACGGCTCAGACACCGAGGCTCCGACACCGCGACGCAGTGCTGGCTCACGCTGCGGCTCCGACACCGCAACACAGTGCTGGCTCACGCCGCAGCTCCGACACCGCGACACAGCGCTGGCTCACACCGAGGCTACGACACCGCGACACAGCGCTGGCTCACGCCGAGGCTACGACACCACGACACAGCGCTGGCTCACGCCGAGGCTCCGACACCGCGACACAGCGCTGGCTCACACCGAGGCTCCAACACCGCGACACAGGGCTGGCTCACGCCGAGGCTCCGACACCGAGGCTCCGACACCACGAGGCAGCGCTGCCTCACGCAGAGGCTCCGACACCGCAACACAGGGCTGGCTCACACCGAGGCTCCGACATCGCGACACAGTGCTGGCTCACGCCGAGGCTCCAACACGAGGTTCCGAGGCTGCGGCTCAGTGCTGGCTCACGCCAAGGCTCCGACACCGAGGCTCCGACACCGCGAGGCAGCGCTGGCTCACGCCGAGGCTCCGACGCCACGACGCAGTGCTGGAAGTGCTGAGCAGGACTCCGGCAGCAGGACAGCCCAGCATGTGGGTTCTACACAGCACACTTCCAATTAACCTCCCTAAAGTAC
>JAODKM010000043.1:4421184-4437561 GCA_026780845.1 Petrocephalus sullivani
TATTTGCAACACATTCCAAATCAGGCCAGCTGACATGTGCATTTCGTATTCGGACAAGACCCCCCCCCCCACCCCCCCATACACAGATCACAGCAGGTACTTCAGAAAATATTGAGTACGAAAGCCATGAAAAAATGACATGCACCAAGCTCAGCACCAGGCTCAGCACCAGGCTCAGCACCAGGCTCAGCACCAGGCTCAGCACCAGGCTCAGCAGCTTTACAACAGTGAGGCAGAGCTGCAACTGCCTCTTTTTCAACAACATGTGCAAGTGATGATATTTAAACGAAACCTTAATTAACTTTTACAGATTTTTTTCTGCTTACCCTGGCTACAAAACATGCCAGGAATGTTGCAAATGAAATTCAATGAAACAAGCACAGACTGTTCAAACATAACATACAAGGTAATATATTGTAAGCCCTGAACGTATGCCCAGCTCTCAGTAACCTGACCACCCTTCTGCTTAATGAGCGCTAAAAGTAAGAAATATATATATTTTTTACTATTCTTCACATTCAAAAGACCCATTAATGCTAATACCATTGGGTACACTGTTTGCATACTGTAAAATTAATTTACTGTATTTTGAAATTCCCTTGTAAATAAACTCCATGACACTTTACTGGATAGGCTGCAGGAAGATGGATGGGCTTATAATTAAAGAACTTACATCATTAAGGAAATTGCACCAGTACAGGCCAGCAGCCACCCCATGAAGACCACTCATTGGAGTTTTACTTACAAAAATAAGTTTTGAGGGCAGAATGAAAAATGATTGGTTCAGAAAGATAACTTGTGTCAGATGGCAGACCAACCAATCAGATGTATTGGTCCTGCCTACTCCAGTTACTTAGACCCCCTCTTTATGATCTATCTGATATAATCTGAGCTAATCATTTTTCATTCTGCCCTCAGAACAAGTGTAAGCATAACTTCCACGAGCATGAAGACGACCGACCGTTTACAGCGGTGCAGACAAGCTTCCAGTACTTTTCATGTGAAACAAATGAAGACACATCAAACATTCACAAAAGTGATGCTAAATCCAGTTTTGTTCAAAGTTTAAATATGTAACTGGTTTCAAAGCAGTTTGCATATAATTTTATATGATATTTACTCTGAATAAAAAAAAAAAATCCAGTCATCATAACAGTTTTACCCGTGCAGGCCAGGTACAATCATTTAAAACAGATTCAGCTCATTTGAACGTGGTACATTCCTTAAATTTCTGTCCATAATGTTGACTACTCACTGTTTTATATGTACAGAAGTAAAAATAGCATTAATCCAAAAGTCAGGAAATGAGCTGAGAATGGTTTTATGTTGAAATCGGCATGGACGCTCCCTCCTGCTCTCTGGATCTCGAGCCAGACTGCTTCCTCATTTATTCTTATCAGGTCAACAGATGTCAACAGAACCATCTAAAGCAAATAGCAACAAAAAGCATGCACTCCCATGCCGCTCCATTCCCTACTCCTGCAAAGAAGAGGCGCCCTCAAGTGACTCTAATCCTGCAAAGAAGAGGCGCCCTCCAGTGTCTCTAATCCTGCAAAGAAGAGGCACCCTCCAGTGACTCTACTCCTGCAAAGAAGAGACGCCCTCCAGTGTCTCTACTCCTGCAAAGAAGAGGTATCCTCCAGTGTCTCTAATCCTGCAAAGAAGAGGTATCCTCCAGTGACTCTACTCCTGCAAAGAAGTGGTGCCCTCCAGTGACTCTACTTCTGCAAAGAAGAGGTATCCTCCAGTGACTCTACTCCTGCAAAGAAGAGTCACCCTCCAGTGACTCTACTCCTGCAAAGAAGAGTCACCTTCCAGTGACTCTATTCCTGCAAAGAAGAAACACCCTCCAGTGACTCTACTGCTGCAAAGAAGAGTTGCCCTCCAGTGACTCTACTCCTGCAAAGAAGAGGCACCCTCCAGTGACTCTACTCATAGAAGAGGCGCCCTCCAGTCACTCTACTCCTGCAAAAAATAGGCGCCCTCCAGTGACTCTACTCAAAGAAGAGGCGCCCTCAAGTGACTCTACTCCTGCAAAGAAGAGGCGCCCTCCAGTGACTCTACTCAAAGAAGAGGCACCCTCCAGTGACTCTACTCCTGCAAAGAAGAGACGCCCTCCAATTTATAGCTTTCGCAGAATGTAGCTAAACATGGCAGATTCAGGTGCTTTATTTCATTACTGAACAGCCTTATCGTTCAAACAGTGATGCAGATAACCACCTTCTGTGGAAAGTAGCTGAACATGACAGGCCTGAATACGTTATTTCATAAGTGAACAGCTTTATCAACTGAATAGAGATATTGCCAACTGCTTTCACCCATCAACATTTAAAATTAGTCAGTGAAAAATTATAGATTATTGATTATACCATAGCCCACAGAGACCAAGCAAACTGTTCCAGTCCCCTAAAACAAACGGCGCCCTGAGCTACTTAATTGCTGCGTAGTTCCCTCTAGTGGCAATGAGCAAACAATTTCATATGAAACCTATATCAACACTTATCTTCTCTCTATGTAAGATCTCAGCCAACCAGCATGTTCTCAATGGCTCCCAGCTATGCCTGTGTCTTGGAAAGCTGCCCACTAAAGTATCAGCAAATCAGTGTCCGTTTTTCTTATTTTTTTGTATGTGTGTGGTTCTGCTCATTTGGGAGGATTTTTGTTTTATGTGCAGTCTCAGAACCGTTCATTGTGGTGGTTCTAGTGTGAAAATAACCGTGCAAGGGGTTCTAAAGAAGTATGGATTAAGAGGGAGATAATGTGGGCTCATGAAAAAGAATATTGACCGTTTTAGGGTGTTATTTATATACAATATGCTCTTTTACATGGAGTTCAGAAAGAAATGTCCAGCCACCAAAATCCAATCATAGTCCTGATGACATTAGAGACCTACAAATCCAAAGTTGTTAAACAATATAGTATGCAGTGGAATTAAGTCATTTGCACTATAACGTCTGACCCAAGTGTCATAAATATAAATAAATGCAATCAACATTTAAAAACTTCTACTTAAAATAAACATCCAGAAAGGCACATATTGTTTAGTGTTTAATGGAATGCTGACCTGATCAATTTGGATCGCCTTTTCTGTCTCAGAATTCAAGGCTACTATGGCGGTGTGTTGTCTTTTTCTAAAAGTTTGTACTTGCCATAAGCTGTGTGCATCCCTCTGTGTATCCCCGGTGCATCTTTAAATAAAAAAAAACAACAACACTGAAAGAGTCTGGAGAGGCTGGAGCTGGTCTTAACCGGTTTTTAATCTGAATATGAATGAGATTCACAGCTACAAGCAGACAAGCAGAAAAGGAAAAACACTTCTGGTTATCAGTGTCATCACTAATCTTTTAGAAATCCTCCAGCTTGGAAGCTGTACCTGCAGCAGTCGATTATGTTTTTTTAGAAAATGATGGAGTTTAACCACCTTGGAAGCAGGTCAAAGTGTTTCACATATGAGACTAAAATAAAACCAAAGACAGAGAAGCAAGGACTATGAAATAGATAATGAGAAAATTAATCAGAAAATGAGATATTCATCCCCTTTGCCACTCTCATAATAGAATTATATACAAATCACCATTCTCTTGCATCTGCCCCTTGAATCATAAATCATAGAAGTGCAGCAAAGAGAGACTCTGACTAAAGGTAACTTTACTACAGTAAACTTACCAGAATCATTTGTGGTCTAGAAAATGTCACTGAAGAACCGTTGGTTCCTGTGCTGCTACATTTGTGGTGCTTCAGTGGGCTCTGCTCTTGGCATGCTCTAAGACACTCAAAGCTTATCTTCTGCCTTGGTCAGTCTTGTCTGGTTTCAGCCGAATATGTGAAGGATGTATCTTTGCTACCCTTACCACCACTGCTTAGGTCATGCATCTGATATGAGGATCCGTGGCTTTGATCACAACAACGAATTATCTCCTCAGACCTACATAACAAAAAGTGAAAAAGTCAAGTAATGAGCTACGACATCCAAATTATATTGGTGTAATGAACACGTATGTTTTTTTGACATCTTCAAGGAAAGCAGTCCGACAGCCGTGATGATCACAGGGTCAGAAGTTAGATTCTTTACATTTCTTTTTGTGGTTGGAGCCACAAGGTCCTTATTTGTGCTGTTTCTTAGCAAAGAAATCAGGGCAAAATAACAGAACTGGCCTTGGCTGGACACCAACATTATTCATCATTGCTGTATGATCCACAAATCAAACATGCATTCAGATAGGATTACATTCCAGATACTCCGGAGATATTCTGGTAATTCCACCCATTTTATGTCATTAAAAATTGGAATGTTTAAACAGCAAAATATCCTCCTTATGGCTTAAGTTTGTAGGTCCAACACATTTCTGGCACTTTTTCTGGTGATTTCCAGGATTGTCATACAGAGAAAAACAAACAATAATAACAAGTTATTCCAAATCTAGCTAGAAATTCCACGGATTAACGTTACCTTTTCTCTTAGGATGTATTTGCCAGTATGGGTAGAGCTTGGAGACATTAAACCGACGTCTGGGACAAGCAATGGTCAAGTCCAGGGATTTCCTTAAGGAATTAAGTGCAATCGTGTGAGTTTAAAAATTCAAGGTACTGTAGCCTAGGAAAGCCTGGTATGCATGAAGAGAGCAGACTCTGGCTTTCTGTTTGTTGGGGGATCACTGGTATGGGAAGTAATTATGGTCACACCACGATGGAAAGGAGAATTATAACTGGCCAGATAAATACAACACTTTTTTCTATAGTCATATATCCAGCCTAGAATGTGCTAATACCTAACTTGTACTCTTAATAGCACAAAGAAATTGTAAGTAATTTACAGAACCAAAGGATACATAAAAATACAAATATCAAAAGATGCAGTAGTCCTATATACAAATTTGTATACATACTGTATACAGACTTTCCGGACACACAAAGCTGCCTGCGAATTTTCCATGACAATTTCAGTCTATTTGAGGGTTATTAATCAGTCTGTATTGCTTCAAAGTAAATTATTTTTTTGTTACCAGGTTTTGCTCATAATCTATATACATAGACTTGAACTACCCAACAATGTTCATATCAGATTTATCACATCAAAGCATATTCGACATGTATACATGTATCCTTTTCTTAATAAAGATGCCAAGCTGTCATAAATCTGGAATGGATCTTCTGGTCTTCCGGCAGTGTGCCGCCATCCAGGCCACGATATGCTGCAGGAATTTGTGAAGTTCTCCAGTCTCTTAGCAACCTGGAATGTGTTACTTACAGTATTTGGGTCACACCGTATCACAGCAGCTACGGGTCGGATGTGTATCACTTTACATTGCCGGACCTTAGCGTTGCTTACACCAGGGCTGCCCAATACGTCGATCGCGAGGGTAGTGCGGGTAGATCGCGGGATATTCAAAAAAAAATAATAGATGCCACTTGATAGATGTAAAGGGCGGCCAGTTTACTGTTGCGTAATTAAAACGTTGTTACATTAGGTTACCATAACAGCTACTTAGTTCCCTAACTAAGTATCTTGGATCACATCACACCGGTCACCAGGCAGAAAACGCGAATGTACTGCGAGCTAATGCGAAACTCCAGCGAGCAAAGTGTTTTACTATACTCTGATCTACGCATCCTTATTGAATTCATTTTTGTCAGCTTTTAGGGGATTTGTGGTTAAATATACAGCAATATAATGGAAGGGATCATGCACTGAGCTGTTGCCTCATATTACGTATCTTCAATATGTCTATATTTTTAAAATTATTATTTTTTCAACAGCATCTACATCCTTAATTACAGGTGCTAATGTTGCAGTCGTTTAACCCGACGAAGTCGCAAATTCGGAGGTGCGAGACGTCACACCCGCCCAATTTCCCGCTCGGTTAGACATCTCGGAAAACTCCAGTCAATATGGAGGCTTAGACTTTTTAGATTTCACAACTTTAAACAATACTTTTAAGATTAAATGGTTAAGAAATTACATCCTTTCTTCTGGAACATCATCCCAAATTACATAACTTTTTTTTCTAAAATTGGTGGCTTGAGGTTTCTATTAATGTGTAATTATGATATAAGAAAAATCCCAATCAAACTATACAGTTTTCACAAACAGATGTTGCTGGCATGGCCCCTCATAAACGAACACAAATTTTCCCCACATAGATACTACATCTGGAACAATAAGGACATTCTTTATAAAAACAAAACACTGTTTTTTGAAAACAGGTTCTAAAATAACATTGTATTAGTTGGGCAACTTCTTGAATCCCGGCGGCAAACCTTACAGTCACTCTGACTTTTTGCAGATATTTAATTTTTCTGTGACAGTTACGGAGTATGTAGCAATATTCCATCTGGAGCCAGGATGCTGTTACAAGGCACTACATTTTAGTCATATTCACATCGAGTCAAATTGTTCGTTCTGTAAAAATGCAGTGGAAAAGGTAGAACATCTGTTTGGCAGTGTACCCATACTGCGAAATTCTGGTCCGATATTTTATTATTTATTCAGAACCATCTATCCATCCATCCATTTTCTACCGCTTGTCCGGGTCGGGTCGCGGGGCCAGCAGTCTAAGCAGGGAAGCCCAGACTTCCCTCTCTCCGACCACTTCGTCCAGCTCTTCCGGGGGAATCCCGAGGCGTTTCCAGGCCAGCTGAGAGACATAGTCTCTCCAGCGTGTCCTCGGTCTTCCCCGGGGCCTCCTCCCAGTGGGACATGCCCGGAACACCTCACTAGGGAGGCGTCCAGGAGGCATCCTAAAATTCGGCCACCGCCTAGCTCACATTGCACCGACCCCCATGGCCCCTCCTACGGGTGGTGAGCCCATTGGAGGGGGGACCCACGTTCCTTCTTCAGGCTGTGCCCGGCCAAGCCCCATGGGTGCAGGTCTAGCCACCAGGCGCTCGCCATCCAGCACCACCCCCAGGCCTGGCTCCAGAAGGGGGCCCCAGTGACCTGCGTCTGGGCGAGGGAAAACTTGCATCTCTGTTCGTATTTGTCATAAGGGGTCTGGTGAGCCGTGCTTCGTCTGGTTCCTCATCCCGGACCTGTTTGCCTTGGGTGACCCTACCAGGGGCATAAAGCCCCGGGCAACTTAGCTCCTGGGATCACTGGAACACGCAAACCCCTCCACCAGGGATCGGGTCCAGGAGGGGCAGAACCATCTTATTTCTAATTTCTCACTCTGTTTTAAAGATTTTCTTTTGGTGCTTTAGCTACAATCAAGATGATGAAGGGAAAAATATTATAATATATAAATCTTATTTTTTTACTGGCAAAATACTATGTCCATAAATGCAAATTCTCCAACCTTTTTTTTCCTGGTTTTAAGAATGATTTTACTGCGTATATGGCCACACTTCAGCAATGCACAAATGCCAAAGCTGTCAAATCTGTGTCATTCTATTCATCCTTTGTGACCTCTAATGACTAATTTTGGTGTATATGAAGCCCTACATGTATTCTGTATAATACTTATGTTTTTTTATGTATATACCCTTATGGCTGGCTGTTGCCTGTTATGTCATACTCAATAAAAAGAAAAACAAAAATTACACATCTCGGAACAACACGCTGTTTTGTTGTTGTCTGAGCACAAAAAAGCTCACGAAAAGACATTTATTATTTTATATGAATACATTTAATAAAATAAACATTTTGAAATATTTATAAAAATACGGAAGCAGTGAAACACTCATTTACTGTGTATAAGCTGCCATGTTGAATTGATGTCACAGGGGAATCTCGTACAACAGAATTCTGTTCGACTTCAAACTCGGAAAAGGGGCGTGTTTCCAACAGGAAGTGACGTTTTCGTGACGTTTTTGTCCGAATTGCGACTCGGAGAGAGTTAAACGAACACAGGATTCTTTCAGGTGTTTGCTACTTTCTGCACACGGTGAGCTGATAGTCACCACGGTTTCCTCAAAGGGAGCCATAAGGGGTGCCAATAGGACCGGGCTGGTGGCCGATAATCAGCCCAAGCAGAGGGGTGCGAGTGCTTGCCCTGCACAGCCTAAAGTCCCAGCTGGAAAGAAGGCGGGGAGCAGAGGCCAGGGCGAGCCAGCCATGTACCCACTCTCCCCGGACGAGAGTGCCAGGGCATGACGGTCCTGAGGGACTACTACCCACTGACTGAACCCTTCTGTCCCCCCAGGGGTAACTGTCCACACTAGGGGTGGCCAATCTAATCCAAAAAAGGGCTGTTGTGTTTGCGGGTTTTCGCAGCAACTCTCTAATTAGAGAACTGATTGGCCGAAGAGTCCTCACACCTGGGTTTGAACGGCTGACCTAAAGCTTATCCCAAAAACCTGCATACACACCGGCCCTTTGCGGGTAATATTGGCCATTCTCCCCTCTCTTCCCTTCCCTTCTTCCCCCCCCCCCCCCCCCCCCCCCACTTCCAACCAAAAAAAAAAAACGACTGAGATATGAGTATGAATCAAGCCATGGACGTGGAGAATCCTACACAAGTGTTTTACTCCTGCTTCTCCCTCAGAAACCAGATGGGCTTATATTTCCCGACCGGGCCACTTTATATGTTACAGCCATTGAGGACAGGCAGTACAAGGACTACAAGATCCACTGTGAGTAGTCTGGCTCACCCCGTCTCCAGATCGCATCACCTGTGGGTCACCCTGCATGGTTTTAGCCTTGACTTTTCTACTTGCCGACAGTTTTCGGAGATTGCAGACGAAAGCCCCAGGTCTGAGGCAAATCGGTGTTTGATTGGTGCTGGCAAATCATCGCACGAGCGCTATGGGTGAAATGTTCAGAGGCGTGGCCCGATGGAGTGTTCAGTGCATTGTAGGCACCTGTCATATCTAGCAGGCTGAATATCTGGACCTGTCAGCGATGCCAGATGTCGCAATTAGCAATAAGTGTGACGACAAGGTACAGCCAATGAGAGCTCAAGGCAAGGGGTACAGCCAGTGAGAGCACAAGGCAAGGGGTACAGCCAATGAGAGCACAAGGCAAGGGGTGGGGTGAAATGTATAAAAAATTCAGTTTGTTTAGAAACTGTTCTTAGTGTACAGGGAAAAGGTATAGATGTATTCAATAAAAGTGTACACTTTGCACCGCTGAAGTTATTTGTGGCTTTAGAATTTATTTTATATATATATATATACTGGATCACTGAAGATCCAAGGATCAGCGTTCTGCAAGATTGTACATATGAAACATATGTGGTATCGTTTGGATTAGTTTTTTAACATTTCGTTTTGTGTTTACCCAAATCTGAGAAGTATTTCCTGGGTCAATTCTCACTTGTGGTTTCGTGGCGGAACAGGTTGGAGACCACACAGAATCGTTGGGAATTCCTTCTAGCGAAAGATCTGGTAGTGTGTGACCTCCTGTTGCTGAAGGTTCCCGACCAGTCGTGTAGAGCGAGCAGTACGGCGATCTGACGACTGAGTGTTGTGTAGTATGGACTTGGCATTTTGCCGCCGGTTTGCTCAGTACTGGCTGCCTCTGTGTCTTAGGGTGGGAGAATGTGTACGGCTTCGACATGTCCTGCATCAAGGAGGTGGCCATCAAGGAGCCCCTGGTGGACGTGGTGGACCCCAAGCAGCTGGTCAGCACCGCCTGCCTCATCAAAGTGAGTGGCAGCGGCGCGTTTGTGGTCATGTCATTCTTCTGCTGACTGCAGTACCAATCTGTACCGATTTAATATGCAGCTGTTTGAGTTACTCTGGTTGATGAGTGAATCGGAAAATGCAGATTAAAGGCAGGCCCAGGAGCAAGATGGGTGAGAAGATTTGGCAAAATAATGCGCAGTATTGTGAATGAGAATTCAGCGTGTCTGAAATGTGCTGTAACTTTGTTTACAGGAGGTGGACATCTACACAGTGAAGACTGAGGATCTGTCCTTCACGTCCCCGTTCTGCCTGCAGGTGAAGAGAAATGACTACATTCATGCGCTGGTCACGTACTTCAACATCGAATTCACGCGCTGTCACAAGCGTACCGGCTTCTCCACCAGTGAGTCCCGTTTTCTCGAGTTCCCGAACATACGCCTGACTTCCGTTTACTCATGTTGTACCTTTCGGACGGGATGCACGTGCACACTTGGTCTTTCTGCCTCTAATCCATTCGAGTCTGGCTACAGAACCCAAAAGTCTCATCTTCCCCAGGTCCCGAGTCTCCGTACACACACTGGAAGCAGACTGTGTTTTACCTGGACGACTATCTGACAGTCAAGACGGGAGAGGAGATATTTGGCACTATTAACATGAAGCCAAATGTCAAGAACAATGTAAGCTGCCCCTTCACACCTGTTCTTCCAACCCTGGGGATCTCAGAGACACTGACACACGTATACAGTTAAATTGTGAATGTCAGTCAGTTTGTTAATACATTGTGCTGTAATGGAAGCCCGGCAGCTGGCTTTGGGGGGACACTGTGTTTCAGGTCGTCCCATAACATGTTGGTCACAATGCCCTAGGTTGGGGAACCGGGAGGGAATGAGGCGAGTGTTTATGTGGCCTTTGAGTCGGCTGAACCCCGCATTCCCTTTGCAGCGTGACCTGGACTTCACCTTGGACATCGACTTCAAGGGCCAGCTGTGTGAGGTCTCCAAGACGTCAGAGTACCGGATGCGCTAGGCGGGGTGCAGGAGGGGATGTCGCTGTAACCATGTGACCCAGAAGCACTCCCGTGTGCCATTTTAAGGACAACACTCTGTGTGTGTGTGTGTGCATTCGGTTTGTTTTTGTTATTTTTTATTTAATTTGACAAGTTTTAAAATCCACGTTTTTGGCTGCTGATTAACTAGCCTGCAGATGCTGCTGCAGTAGTCGGTGTGTGACGTTCAGGGACCTTCGGGCTGTCCCCTCCCCTCTGTCACGTGACCCCCAAAGCCCACACGCATGCATGTGCGCACACACAGCAGCCGTCCTGTAGGATGTACAAAATGACACACGTCTGCACACGCCAGCCCTCGGAGTCTTACCTGTAGTATTTCTGTAAGCATCTTGTTTTGGTTTAGATGCCGTTGTAATGTTTTGGAATTCCATGCTCATGGCAGAAGCCCAGAATCCCTCGTCTTTAAGGTGGCTGCTGGCGTCTCGCAGCACGTCGTCCTCAGTTCCTGTGGATGTTCCTGTCCTCTGTGCTTTTGTCAATTCCTTTGGGGTTTAAATAAGCAGGGTTTCCTTTACATATTTGGTGGTAAGCTGACTGGTGTGGTTCCTTTCCTATAGGGAATGTCTTTTGTCTGCCAGCTGCTCCATCCGGGTCTTGGCACACAGTGACACTTTCCTGCCATCAGGGCTGACCTCTTTCGTTAATATGTGGTGATGTTTATTGCAGTTTTTCTGGCGGTCCAGCAGAGGGAGCTGTAATCAAGCTTTTCTTTCTGTCGCATGTGAATATGAAAGTATCTGCTGCAGATTCCCTTGAATGACGTTAGGCAGTTAACCTGCAGCACCTGTCAGAATTTGCAGAGAATCTTCCAGCACTGAAATGCATGCCTACATAGCGGTTGCTCAAGTTTTTATGCGAGTAATCGTGGCTGTAAAGACCTGTGCCGTATGTCACTCAGTCGCGGGGAAAGAACCCAGGTAGCTGGTAGATCTCTGGAGTGCATTAGCAGGTGATTGAGGAATGTGTTGTGGAGAACTGTTCTGACTGGACCCCCCATTGATGCTTTTTTCCCCACAATAAAATAAAAATAACATGCTTTGCCTGGACTTAGGTTTTGTGTGCAGTTGAATCTGTATGGTCTCACGATGGTGGGAACTTGCACTGTTACACTGCCATAGGGCCAGATTTCCCCCCTTTACAGTTTGCCCATTTCAGTGTTGCTCCAATTAAATACAAGTGGTATAGCCTGTAAGGCTGCGCTCTATATTTTCATATTAGCCAGTCTCATTTATGCAGGATTACCTTTATTGTACGTGCTTGGACTCAGTCATGAATTAAGATGTTTAAGCATTTAAAATTCTACACTACAAAATGATCATCAAGACTTCAAACATTGACTCAAAGCAAGATGAATTTAATTTAAATGACCTTTTGACTAAACTCGTTACGATACTTGTTACAATTGTTATTTTGATTTTTCGTCTATAAATATGAATTAGCCAAAATGCTTGGGGTGAGGTTAGAAGTGAGCGCAAAGCAGAGGCTAATCTGTCGCGAATAGCGATTGCGGACCTCTGGACGCTTGGCATCTTGCCGTCTGACTGCTGCTGGTTCATCCTCCCCGTCGTTGCAGGTGAGGCGTTGGGCCGCACCCCGCCTTCTTCAACACGCCTCAGGACGTAATTTTGCAGCCTTGCATCTGAGAACTTTGAGGAAGCTGTCAATTTTATGGGAGTCCCTTCGGAAACAGGACAACAGGAAGTGGAAGTAGATGAGGCGGGAGGTCTGGTCGTCGCCGACGTTGCTTCCTTTGAACGGCAGGGGGGTGAAGGAGTTGGAGGAGCCAATCTGGAGAGAAGATGGAGCAGGGTCATCACCAGCATAGCCCATGGTGGACATGCTGACAGGGACTCCATATCCGCCCTGATTCACAAGAGAGGCACTCACCTTGTGCGTCAGATGCTCCAGTCCAGCGCTCAGGCTGTGCGTGTTGTCCTGAAGCTCCTTGGTTTTGCTGTAGATGGCGTCGTTGGATGGGTGAGCGAGAGTCGGGGCTTCTAGTGCCAAAAGCAGCAGAGGGTCGTTCCAGGAGAGGAGCAGCGAGCGAATGAGTGAGAGCAGCTCCGACTCCTGGAGGGCAGATATCAGTGACCAGATGCGCTACACTACCACCCTCCAGAACACGGACACGCAAAGGCTGCTGAGAGATTAACCTCCCCTGCCGGAGTTGAGACTAAGGGACCTACCGGTACTCTGAGCACTTGGTCTTTGTCGTTCGGGGTCTGGAGGGAGGAGGTGTGGCACATGGATGGGCGGGGCATCATCATCCGCCCCATGGTGGGGAAGTGATTGTCCTGACAAAGAGGGATGGGGGTGTCCTTTAGTGCTACAACCTAAGTCACGTCATGGAGCGTAAGAGCTGCATGTGTGTGTCCACGGGCGCAGTCCCTGCATCCCTGAGCCAGACGAGCGGAGCCGTGCAGTGACACGCAGCCGGTGGCAGGGAGCATCGCCGCTGCGTGTCAGGCAGCTAAATAATGCAGCGCTCATGAAGAATGCAGGCGGGCGGGAGCCTCACCAGGTCGCTGGTCAGGGACGTGCTGAGCGCGTGCAGCTTGTCCGAGAGCTGGGAGGCGCGGTCCAGCAGGTCACTAAGGCCGACCGCGTGGCAGCGCAGCGAGGAGCAGAGTAGCAGCGTGACTGGGGGAGAGGGTGAGAGGGCGAGAGCGCAGCGGGGCCAGGGGGTGAGGGCGAGTGGGCCGCGGTGGCGGGACAGGGCCGCGGTGCCGGGGCTAGTGTGGCACACTCACCTGTCAGGTGGAGCTTTCCTACTCGGGACGGTCGGGTCATTTCTCCCTTGCGCTCGTCCGTCCTGATCTTCATCCTGCGCTCATCCCCGTCACCTGTCGCCAATATATAGCAGCCCTGCCTCTGCGCTTCATTTATTCATGCGCCCGTCTTTGTGTCCTCGCACGCGCCGGCTCTGGAATCTGCTAATGAGAAACATTGTGGTCAGTCTGTCAAAATGAGCTCTCAGCCAATTCACCCACAGCCCAAAGTGCCACAGGCACTGACCTCAAGCCAAAAGCAACATACTTGTTTTAAGGACAAATCTCTGTATTTCTACCCCAGTTTTTTTTTTTTTTAACTTTCCACTGAAATGTCTTGTTTTGAAAATTAAAAGCCTAGTTTTATTCCCTCCCAATGCTTTCTTATTATCAGCCAATCCACTACATTTTCTGGTTTAGTCCATTGGCATTGACCAGGAGGGGAATTTACACAAGTGTCCAACTTTACACACACAGAGCCACACATATGTAGGATCCAAGCCCTCAGCCCTAGTGGTGTGTAGTTGGGTTGCTGCCCTCTGTGCCCTGTTAGAGTTTTAGTAAAAAATATATATACTGATGAGTACAGAATGGGATATTTTGGGAAATGTGGATAACATACCCGATCTGTCCAGAGAGGGGTTTTTCCTATTTAAAGGCTTTAAAGTCAGTACATCACCCGGAAGCTTTAAACATTATGCATTGGAGATTAAATCCAGCGCTATTCCCGGGGGCATCAGCGGAACGTGATTGTGTGACACTTAATGATAATTTAATTAAAGAGACTTTTGTTTTTAATGAATTTCACCCGAACTTAATAAGGACATGCTTCGTTGTTTTGTTCCTTCGGTACTAAATGATCACCTGTCGGTCACTTGCACCGAGTCCAGCATCGGGTCGGTTCTGCAGCCGGGTCCAGTGTGTCCCAGGACATTAAAACAAGCCGTGTAGCCCCTATGCGGCGCGGCCGGGACACACCAAGGAAAACTACACCTCCCACGTCCAGCCTGCTGTGGGAGAGCTGGCGGGCTGTGGTCCTGTACGCGGTCCTTAATTCGGGTATATAAAGACCCCCAGTGCCGGCCCGCGCCCAGAAAGGAGGCAGCCCGATAAGCAAGGTCCGTGTGCCGCCCCCGTCCCGCACCGACGGCATGCCTGCGTGACCTGCATGAGGGAAATAGCGCTAATTTACCGGCAAAGCGAGTCTGATTTAGCGGTCACGTCGTTAACTGCTCAACTGGAAGGTGGATGGAAATGTAAAGTAGGAGTAATGGGTTTTAAACGCTCGCGTGTTTGTGTTAATCGTCTTGCATTGTGCAGTGTGTCAACGATGGAGTTAAATAACTTAAATGTCTAAAAAAAATCGAAAATTGAAGTCTAACTTCTATATAGAAAAGTTACTGAAATACAGACTGCGCTTCGTGTAGATGGTGTGAATGCTTTTTTTATAGTCTGGCGGTTTTCTCAGACTTTTCGTTTTAGTTGGCAGGGAAGCATTATGTACTGAAGTCACTGTACCTTGTTAATACCGCTGGACCTTAGTGAATTATCGAAAATATGTAGTGTAATTTGGTTTTCACAATTTCAAGACGGAAAAAAACAAATACGTTAAAAACAAATACTAATTAGAGATATCTGAAGTTATATGCTACTTTGCATAGCCTATTAGTCACCCTATTATAAAACAGTGAAATAACCACATAAAGATGTAATATTCTAAAATCACAATTTCGCGTTATAGATTGGCAGCATCGTTTTTTCCATGAGTTAACATTGAAATTCTGTATATTCGTCCTTCGCAACCGTGTGCTGATTAAGCAGCTGAAAGATGGATACATATATTACAGTATGTCCAGGTTGCAGAAGGTATAACCCAGGTTATTAAGTGTTTTTAAGTGTTGCCTTTGAAAAACCAGAAAAAACCCTTTAAAGTTGTGTAGCTTTACTCAATTTTCCTTCATAAGAAAATGCAGAGTACAAATTGACTTCACCCCGTTTGATTTTATCGGGTCAGAAGTCCTGCGAGAAGGTCTGTACAGGACGGGAGGGCAGCGCTGTCGTGCAGTGACCGCATACAGCCAGCAGGAGGCACTGTCCCGCAGTTGGCGCTCTTGTTTCCCAGCACTTAGTGCTTTTCCTGGCTGGGTGTCAGGCTTGAAGCTCGATACCCCCCGTGTGCGTGTGCCGTGCCTGTACGTGCGGTAACTTTGGAGCATAAAGTATAATGTTCACACGCTTCTTTCAGAGAAATTTCACTCCACTGTACCCTAAATCCGGTCCCTCGTTCCCTCGTCTCCCGTGACACAGCGTGACCAGTCTCATTGCCTCTGCTATGAGGACAGGCCCCGCCCCTCGCCCTCCTCTGACCCCTGCCTCTGACACTGGCTTACACACGTTCACAGGCACAGGGAGAGCAGACTGGATAGAAGATGCCTGACCCTGAGAGCAGAAACAGCACAGGAAACTCTGAGGCCGCAGTCCCTGCTGCGTGCCACATCATCAAGACAGATCTGGACAAATGGTGAGTGCAGACTGTCCTGCTGTGGCATCACCTGGGTAGGAATCTCCCTGCCTTAGAGCTGCAGACACCATATGCACAGGTGTTAGCGCCTCACGGTGGCTGCATGGAGCACAGCACTGACCCACGCTATCCTAGTCCCTTAGATCCTCAAAAGCAGCTTGCTCCTGCTGAATGGTTGCTGTAGGTCACATGACCCACTGTGAGACATACCCACTGAACGAGACATTTCAGGAATCTAACAACCTGCATCCTCGTTTTGTAAGAGGCACACACAGACACACGCACCCTTCATGGTACTGGAGGTAATGTTAACCATAAACGTGAACTGCAGTGGACTGCCTGCGAGGAACTGATAAACAGTCATCTGACCTGCCAGGTGGGAGGGGCATTAAGGCTGCAGCACATCGATAAGTGTTTGTGGCCAAGAAGCAGGATGACCGTTGGATGGTGGAGGGGCGGGG
>JAODKM010000043.1:4455139-4482526 GCA_026780845.1 Petrocephalus sullivani
GCCCCCCCCCCCCCGGATAAGAGGGGGTGGGGAGGAATCTGTTCTGTCCGGCACAAAGGTTTGGGGGGAGGTGAAGCCCCCCCCCCCCCCCTTGCAGACCATATCGGACCAAAAAACAAAGTCTTTCAGGACAAGTGATTTGAACGGGCAGGAATATGGCACCTTTTCCCATCAAACCCATTGGTCGCTTCTGCTCTGCTCGGTATGAGTACAGCAGTGATGTTGTCTTCAGTGTGTCAGGCTCTGAATGAGAGCCCGCACATTGTTTTCTGGAAAGTTCATCAGAGAACAAGTCAGACAATATGCAAATAAAAGGAGCAAGTGAGCTGTGGTGTCCAGCAGAGGGCGCTGAGGCATAGCAGCCACGCGGAGGACACTGAGCTGCAGGGAGATGGGGGGCTCCTGTGGATGCATGTGTGACAGGGGGCAACACAGGGACCTAGAGGGACACGTGTGGCAGAGGGTGACAGGGGGTCCTGCAGAGAAGTGTCTGACTGTGACAGAAGGTCACCACATCTGAGCACAAGTAAATGATTTTAGCAAGACAGCAACACAATGGGATTAGGTGAAGCAACTGCGACACGATCTACCCATTTACCCATCTGTCCGTCCCCTGTCTGGAGGAGGGGCCCATACCAATGAGTGAGTCAGGAGTGTGTGGGAATGGGCCAGACAGGAGACGTACAGAGGGCCCTATGGGGTCCTCAGCAGCCAAGGAGAGGAGCCATTGGGCCTGATGGCAGTGAGGGGAGGAGCCTGGGATCCAGCGGCGGCAAGGGGAGGAGCCTGGCATCCAGCAGCAGTGAGGGGAGGAGCCTGGGATCCAGTGGCAGTGAGGGGAGGAGCCTGGCATCCAGCGGCAGTGAGGGGAGGAGCCTGGGATCCAGCGGCAGGGATGGGAGGAGCCTGGGATCCAGCGGCAGTGAGGGGAGGAGCCTGGCATCCAGCAGCGGCAAGGGGAGGAGCCTGGGATCTGGCGGCAGTGAGGGGAGGAACCTTGGGCCCGAGGGCTGCCCTGTCAGCAATTGACTTTTCTCAGAAGTGCAGTGACGTTTGTCCTTCCTGTCACACTGCAGGACAGTGTGACACACTGGGGCGTGCAGCACACGCCGCGTGGCCCCTGGTCTCTGGCGGCGCACACAGCGCGGCCCCCAGGCAGAACAGCCATCCGCTTGCTGCTGCACCAAAGCATAGCGCTGGGCCTCCATGGCGGCAGTACATTTACAGGGCTCCCGCTTGTATCGCCATCATTGGCCGCCTGCTGAGGATCCTGTCGGCCGGATGGGGGGAGGGGCTTTGCACCAAGCCACCCCCACCTGGAATTCCTGCAGTGAAGGAGGGGCCCCAGGCCCCTGTTACTCTCCCGCACTAAATATACCTCAGTTATTTCCCTCCATAACCTCAGCCCGTGTGCCCGGGACTTCTCTGTCGTTCCCTCTGTCTTTTCGAGGGCGTAGATTTGGGTATGGATGGCAGGGACGCGGCGCTTCCATTATGGTGGGAGTTGGTTTGGTCCCTACCAATGTTGGAACCAAAGCTACGCCCGTTCCTCTTCGTAAACTTTACATTATCATTATAATTATACCACTTAAAGTCTCCAGCTGTACTCCCCCCATGCACTGTAGGACAAGTCTTCTGTCTAAAAGGAAAAATTGGAAACACAAAAAAGAGTAAACGAATAATGTCTATATTATAAAATGGAAGTGTGCACTATCATTGCAATTATTGCCTGTGTGAAGAAATCAATAATGACAATTACTGTCAAAAATAATATGAGCTTATTATTATAATTATAATAATAAACTTTGGCGAGGTGTTTTTGGGTGTTGTCTTCCTGGTTCATTTCGGTGCTATTTTCAACAGCGTTGCCCTACGGTGTGATTACATGATTTGATTGTGATTTTATGATTTTACTTCTATTTTTTTATGAGCTGCCGTTTGCAGCGCCTTAACGTCAGCGTTTATGAGTTTGTTAACCCGGTCCCGTAACATCTATCCGACGCGCGTACCTGCTCACACTTCACGAGCGAAAGAAACATTGCAGATAAAGTAGAGAGGCGTGAGCCGTTGATAAGGCTCGGCCCCCGGCCGCTTGCGGAAAGGGGCGTGGTGGCCGGTGCGGATCGGTGCGGATCGGGGCGGCGGGTGCCCGGAGTCCCTCACTCACCGAGCGGCGTCGGCAGCAGCGCGTCTATCCCCGGGCGGGCGGCTCGCTCTCCGGTAAGGAGCCGCACGCAGCGCCTTCCGCTTCGCAGGTATACAAGCGTGCCGTTTATTCCTTTACGGTGATGTGCTGCTGGGTTTGTGCTTAAACTGCACTGCGAGGTGATCTGGCTCTTATAATGGCAGCCTTATACGCCCGTGATTTAATCTGGCCGAGATTTCATCTGTCTTAATAAAACTAATTTAGCAGGCTGTTGTCTAAAGTGGCGAAACCTGACAGTGTGTAAATATACACACCTGTTGTTAGTGCCACTCCCACTACTACTACTACTACTACTACTACTACTACTGCCACCACTACTGTACTAATACTATTATAAATGCATGCATGTTTAATACAGTTATATCGCGATATAAATATGGCCAATAAGGTGACCCATGTTTTTTTTGGCCATTTATTTGTATTTTTGCGCACTTCTGATAACTCATCAGTTAGTTTGGTGGTGTTCGATCGGATTGCGTGTGTGTTTCTGTTTGTGTTTCCGCGTGTGTCTGCGGGTGCCCCCCCTCCCAGTCCCGCGCGCCGTGTCTCCGCTCGCCCGTCTAACCTGCTCCGTCTGCTCCGTCAGCTGCCTTCCTCAGGCGTGTTCGCCAGCTAACGTCCCCCGCATTCTGTCACTCTGAGTGACACAACTGCCTTTTATGTGTTTCAGCAATTTTTTATCAATTTTTCTTTTCCTGGCAAACCTGTTGAATGACATTTCACTGCTAAAAATCCTTCAGCCCCCGTCAAACGCGTTCCTCAGAATTTTTTGGTTTTTTACAGTTACATTCAAAAATTTTTTGGCTCCTCACGACCGATTTTTTTCATGCGAAGCCTTTTCCGGAGTTGTATTTTAGTGATTTTAATAGTAGTACTCAAAAATAAATCCTCATTCACAGGTTTCCCAAAACGTAAATATCAAAAATGATAAGTCAGATAAATGACTGAACTTAATTTTTGAATGCGTTTGTTTTATTGCCGGTTTTCCAGAACGGTCTGTGGTCTCTCTCAGGTCAGAACTTGTTCATCAATGTTACAGTGCAGCATGGTCTGATGCCAGCACGTTCCGTGGCCTGTAGGTCACCTCTCACCCAGTTCAGGCTGACACACGCCCATGTCCCTCCCTGGCTGACATGGCAGGAGGACTGGGTGGACCCCTGTGGAATCTCGATGGCTCTCAAGTGCTCATTTATTAAACACGATGTTGAAGATTCACATTCCAGAAAGCAGTGTGTCGGACCAGGAAGTGTCACGCTTACTGAGAGCGTTATCAGGCTGGGGCACAGTGCTCGGAAGGGCCTTCGCCGCCTCCTTACCCTCGCTTGCCTGCTCTCCCTTCAGCTATGGCAGAGGCACACCAAGCCGTGGCTTTTCAGTTCACCATCACTCCCGATGGTATCGATGTGCAGCTCTCCCACCAGGCACTCGCTGAAGTGTACCTGTCCGGCGTGCGGTCCTGGAAGAAGAGGCTTGCTCGAATGAAGGTGAACTAACTGCCTCTCTGTCTCTTTGCCTCTATGTCTCTCTTTCTGTCTCTGTCTCTGTCACTCTGCCTCCATGTCTCTCTTTCTGTCTCTGTCTCTCTGTCACTTTGCCTCTATGTCTCTCTTTCTGTCTCTGTCTCTCTGTCACTCTGCCTCTATGTCTCTCTTTCTGTCTCAGTCTCTCTGCCTCTATGCCTCTTTTTCTGTCTCTGTCTCTCTGTTTGTTTCGATCTGTCAGTCTCTGAGTTACAGTCTGTTTATTTCGCTATCTGCCTGACTTCCTGCCTGCGTGCCCGTGCGTGTTCTCTCTGTACGCCTGTGCATTCGTGTGTCTGTTTCCCTGCCTCAGACTAATTGACACTTGTGAGTCTTCATTCACTGTTGTTCCAGATGGCTGAATAGGTCTTGGTATGTTGTTCGATGTAAGCTGTGTAAGCATATCTATCGTATTGTGAAGGTGTGCATTATTTTCCCTGCCCTGTGCGGCAGCAATGTGATCTCCTCTTCTGTGCTGCAGAACACTGTCCTTACTGGTGTGTACCCTGCCAGCCCCTCCTCGTGGCTCTTTGTGGTTACTGCTACACTGGCAGCCATGTATATGGGCAGCTCAGATCCTTCGATGGGCCTCATCAGGAAAATCCAGGAACACCTACCCTTCAGGTAGCGTCCGAGGACGATCACCTACCCGTCACATAATGCATGTTGCAGTGTATCTGCAGAGCACTGTACCCACTATACTCACTGGTGTACTCTACCCCGGACGCACCCCTAAAGAGGCAAACGCTGTCAGCGGTTCATTTTGCAGCCCTAACGCTGTCCCCCTGCCTGCTGTCCGCAGCTGCTGCCCCGACAGCCAGCTCCAGGCAGTGCTGTCGGCTATGCTCTTCAGCACGCTGCTCTGGCTGCTCCTCATCCACACCATACGCCTCTGCCTCAGGCTGCTGCTCTCCTACCATGGCTGGATGTTTGAGCAACACGGCAAAATGTCCATCACCACCAAACTGTGGAGCGTAAGTGTCATGCACGCCGGGCTTGGGTACACGCACAGGCACAAACATGTACATGTACACAGGCATGAGTTTATAATGCTTTATGGATACTGGGTTCATAGAAAGTGTTACTTCATCTTCCTTTGGTGAAGACCAGTTCCAATACTCAAAAACAGAAGTACATATGATGGTAAAAATCCCTGCCCCAAGCATCAACAATACATCGGTTGCATCCTCACTGAATGAGTCCAATCCCATGATTCATTGCAGCCAAAGTTCTTGGTATTGATAAATACTTCTGTGTGCCTGCACAGCGAGGGCAATTCTCTATCAATTACCTGTAGGAAATAACAGCTCAAATGAATTGGGAATTAATTATTGATTAATTATTAATTAATTTGTAATTAATTATGAAATATTATGTTTGAGAAGTTGTTCCAATATCAAAGGCTATTATAGGAGCCCCAATTAGTCAGTTCCTGGACGATTTAGGTCCAGAATACAAATGGAATTCACTCATACAGTATCATACAGTTAGTCTGAGGTAGACTGTTTGTCCAGCAAACAGTTCCACTGTAGCCTAGCAACTCTGCTCTTGGTCGTAGAGAGAGTCTCACAATACTTGAGGACAAGAGTGGGACTTAAAGCTTAGTAGTGGTTTTGCACCAATAAAGTGACCTATTGTGAGCATTTAAGGAGAGGGAGATTTAAAAGGTGAAAAGCATGCGTTTATTTCTAATACTACAACTAACACAGGACAGACATTACACATAACATAAAATAAACACAAAGTCAAATTAAGCAAACTGGATGGGAAATAAAAGCAGTGATTAGATTTATCTGTGTATCCTTAAAGAAAATACTGTTCTGCAAAGCAAGCCTAGGACCTAAACAGGCAACACAAGCTACAAAACAGATTAATCAGAACCAGTTAAATGGGTGAAGAATTGAAGGTGGGTTTGCGTGGTTGCAGAGGTGATGAGGGAGGAAGTGCTGACATGGGAGCAGCTCTTTGGTGCTGAGACTTCTCTTGTCTTGCTTTAAAGCTCGCAGTGACGAGGGTCTGGAGTCCTAAACAGCAGACTTCTCATCTTCATGCGTAGCTTCTCCCTTTTCTTCTTTTGGCTTCTTGGCATCTCTATCGGACTTTCTGGGTGCTGGTTCTTATGGCCCAACGTCCATGAATAGGGGTGACCCAGAATTTGACATTTGGGCCAATAGTTTGGGACCTCAGTCCAAGGGACTGGTTACAGGCTGTGTGCTGGTGGCCCCATGGATTTATGACATGTTTCAGACCAACTTTAGAGTTGATTTCAATTAAATGAATTTAACTTCAGATACATCCAATTGTATAACAATCTGTCATCACTTATATCATCATTTATATTAATCAATTTATGCTTTAATTGCACACTGATTATTACCATCAATGCATGATTATGTTGCATATCACAAAGTAATGACACTTTTAGGTGTATTATACTGACGTTATTTTCCATTTCATACAGACTTTTCTTAGCCGGGGGTTGGTTTGACAGTGGTTATTACTTCATTAAAAGAACAGTATTGATTAAATCCCCTGTTACAGGGACTTGATACACAAGTTTACATTGTTTAGTTTCTTTGTCTTTAAAGTCACAAGGCAAAGAAAGTGCCAATGGCTAATTTATGGGATCCTGGACCTCTGGTTCTGCGAGTCATAAAACTTGGAATGCTGGGCTTCCATGTAGCCCATTATTTGGCTGCCTGTACTGTATGTGTGTGTGCGATCCAACAAACCCTCTGCGCTCTCCTGTCCCTGCTCAGGTGCTCGTGTGCCTCCTGTCCAGCAGGCAGCCTCTGCTGTACAGCTACCAGGCGTCTCTGCCCCACCTGCCAGTGCCAGCCATCAAAGACACCGTCGGCAGAGTGAGCGATTCCCCAGCAGGAGGCGGCGAGGATAACACTTTAATAAGGTAGTAGGAGAGGCAGACAGCACGAGAAACTCATCTCCCTCTTCCTCGCTCAGTACCTGGAGTCGGTGCGGTCCATAATGAGCAGCGAGGAGTTCGATCACATCACGGCTCTGGCGGCCCAGTTCTTGGATGGTCTGGGGAAACGGCTCCAGTGGTATCTCAAGCTCAAGGCTTTATGGGCAACAAACTACGTAAGTGTGGGTGGGGTTAGGGTACCGGCCAAGAGTACCCCGGGCCAGAGGGTCACTCTGTGTGTGCCCCCCCCCCCCTTCAGGTGAGCGATTGGTGGGAGGAGTACGTCTACCTGAGAAGCCGCACCCCCATCATGGTGAACAGTAACTACTACGGCATGGTGAGCTGCGCCCCCCCCAACACCCATATACACCAATTAGACTCAGCTGCCATACAGGACCACAAACTGGGCAGGATGGGGGCAGCTTCTGTATATGGATCACGACTTTGAGATTAGGACCAGGACCGGAACACAGCAAGTTCTAGAAATAATCACCCATGTTGAGAGATTCAGTGGAATTTATTTGAGATCAGAGCGCTCTGTAAAAAATGTCCCCACGGGGTGTGTGTGACGTCAGTAGGGCTTCCTGCTTTCCCTTTCTGCATGACACCTGACTGTGGCGATGTGTCGGACAGGACTTTCTCTATGTGACGCCGAGCAGCCTGCAAGCAGCCCGGGCCGGGAACGCCATTATCGCCTTTCTTCTGTACCGGCGAAAGCTGAACAGGGAGGAGATCAAGCCTGTGAGTGCCCTGCACCGGCCGCACTGCATTGTGGGGGATTGCATGCCAGGCCACATCATGTAGGACACCATTTCCTTTCGGCTATGATTTTTACTCCACCCTCCTTCCAGAGTCGAGTTCCGGGAACGGTCATCCCCCTGTGCTCAGCGCAGTTTGAGCGAATGTTCAACACCACGCGTATTCCTGGCGAAAAGACCGGTATTATGCTTTACACACACACACACACACAAACACACATTGACTTCACTTGTGTGGGTGTAACCCTAACCCCAGCGACAACCTTAACCTCTACCCAGCCCTAACCTCAAGCCATAAGTAACTAAACAAAATACAAGACTTTTGGTATTTTTAGTTTGGTATTTTTTAGTTAATTGTATTCATTGATGTTTAACTATTGAGTTTCCCCTTGTGGGGATAGAAAAAATGTCCACGCAAGGTAAAAATAACAGCTTTTTATCACATTGTAAACACACACAAACACACACACTTGTTTGAATTAGTGAGGACCATCTGTTCATTTCCATGGGAAAAACCCTAATTCCAGTCACAACACCCTACCCAGCCTTAACCTTAACCATAAGTTAAGGTTAAGGTTAACCATAAAACACACGACTTTTGGCATTTTTACTTTTTAGGTTGCATTCACGGATTTTTATAAAATGAAGTCTGAAGTAATGAGGACAGAAAATAGTAACGATTTTAGAGGATTTGCTTTTGGTACTTTGGTCCCAAAGTATAGTAAAACCTACTGTACACACACACAGGCATTTTCATTGTTCATAAAACCTCCCTTTTATGTATTTATATAACGTACTCTTGCTTCCCCACCCTGCCCTGGACCCCCTTTTCTCAGATAACCTGCAGCACTGTCAGGATAGTGACCATGTTGCAGTCTACCACCGGGGGCGCTATTTTAGACTGTTGGTTTATAGGGCTGGCCGACTCCTCTCCCCACGAGAGATCGAGTTCCAGGTGCAGAGGATCCTGGCGGACCAATCGCCCCCCTCCCCCGGAGAGGAGAAGCTTGGGGCTCTTACTGCGGGCAGCAGGTACTGTGACCACACTTCCTGTCCAGGGTCCTTGTGGGGGGGGGTCGGGGGGGGGAGGGGCTGAGTCCACACCTCACAGCTGCAGTGTGCCATAATCGCATGCTGTTGCCTGTGCTCTTTTCCCAGGGCGCCCTGGGCTCAGGTAAGGAAGCAGTTCTTCAGCTCTGGGGTAAACAAGCGCTCGCTGGACTGCATCGAGAAGGCGGCTTTCTTCGTCACCCTCGACGACGACGAGCAGGGCATGAAGGGAGATGATCCCACCGGCAATCTGGACCGCTATGCCAAGTCACTGCTGCACGGGAAGTGTTATGACAGGTGGGGGCGCCGGCGTATGCTGAGGTCTAACGATGCAAGGTGAAGTGAGTCGGGAAGTGAGCGCATTTCTGACAAGTGCCACAAGGGGGGGCTCTCAGCACAGAGTGTTACCTGCTAGTGAGGGATACCCTGCCACAATCACCCAGCCCTCTCTCCCACTAACCAACCCCCCACCCCCGCCTGCTTTCTCCCTCCCTCCTTGTCCCTCCCCTTCTCCACTCTCCCCCTCCCTCTGTTCATGCCCCCCTACAGGTGGTTTGATAAGTCCCTCTCCCTGGTAGTGTATAAGAATGGGAAGACGGGCCTGAATGCGGAGCACTCCTGGGCCGACGCCCCGACGGTGGCCCACCTGTGGGAGGTGAGGCCGTGTGATGTGCGTAGGGCGCCATTGGTGGCTGTGTGACACCATGGACGTGACGCTTTACCTGCTGCACCTCGCAGTATGTCCTGACCACAGACGCCTTCCAGCTGGGCTACAATGAGGAGGGACACTGCAAGGGCAATGTGGATCCTGGACTGCCCCCACCGCAGCGACTGTTTTGGGACATCCACCCAGAAGTGAGCAGCTCTGTTTATGTGTGGGGTCATGTTTATATTACGTTGCGGGGACCCAATCTCCCCACAGTGTGAAAAAAAACTGTTATTTTCTACCTCGTGGGGACATTTTTTTGGTGCCCATAAGGATAACCTCAATTTTATAAAAATCTGTGGTTGCAGTCAAAAACCTAAAAATGCCATAAATCATATTTTGTTTGGATACTTATGGTTAAGGTTAGGGCTGGGTACGGGTTACGGGTGTCATAGTTGGGATCAAGGTTATGCCCATAGGAATGAATGGAGCGTCCCCATAAAGATAGGAATACATGGCATGGGTGTGTGTGTGTGTGTGCGTGTACAGGTTTTGCTATATGTGTGAAGACCAAAGGATCTCACAAGTATAGCAAATCCTCCAAAAACATGAAAGTTTGATCGATGACTGATACTTTTGTCTAACGTCACTGGTTCCAGCGGTGAAACATTCCAGCACTTATTATCGGAATAAAAAACATCACACGAGCATCTCTCTGCTGGCACGACTTAATTATAAATTATAAAAATCATAAACATGTCCTTGGTGGGTTGGAAAGTGACACACAAATGTGAACCGGGAATTGCAAAAGTCCCCAGTCAAGGAAGCTGGAACCAGGTTCTGGGACTTTGGTGTGAAGGCACCCTGTGAGTGACAGTGACTGTGACACCTCAGTGTCTATGAGTGACATCACGCCGACTTAAGTATCCCTCTTCCCGCTCAGTGCCAGGAGGCAGTGACTCGGTCTCTGGCAGAAGCTCAGGCCCTGGCCAGCGATGTCGCCTTTCACGTGTTCCCCTTCCGGGACTTCGGCAAGCGACTTATAAAGAGGCACAAGATGAGCCCAGACGGCTTCGTCCAGCTGGTCCTACAACTCGCTTACTACAGGGTATGAATGCGTCTGCGTTCTCAACCCCGCCTCTTAGGGAACAATGTCACGGAAGATTAATCAGGCAGCTTAAGTAAGCTGGTCGGCAAAAGCTGAATTAGTGTCCCGTGTGAAATGCCGGGTTGGCATTCCGTGGTCATGTATGAAGGGTCCTCGGGTCTCTAACTGGCCTTGTCGATGTCTCCATATCAGAACAGGGGGACGTTCTGCTTGACCTACGAGGCGTCCATGACGCGGCTGTTCCGGGAGGGCAGGACGGAGACCGTCCGCTCCTGTTCGGCTGAAAGCTGCGCGTTTGTGAAGGCACTGGAAACTGGGGAGGTGGGGTCTCCAGTCCGGCGGGCAGCGCCCCCTCTGGGTGCATCGCGGCACTGCGCCGGCTTTAAGGCTGCCTTACCATCCCACCACTGTGCTATTTAACCAGTAACACTGTCCTCTGACCTTATATGGATTCTAATGGCTAGCATTCCGTCACTTGCCCTTCATACAGGGGGAAGAACACTGCAGGCGGCTCTTCCGATTGGCAGCTGAGAAGCACCAGAACCTCTACCGTTTGGCCATGATTGGAGCAGGCATTGACAGGCACCTCTTTTGCCTGTATGTGGTCTCTCAGTACCTGGGAGTAGAGTCACCTTTTCTCAGCAAGGTATGGAGCCTGTACGCCTGTAAGGCCAAATGCTTCATGGAGGTGCCTAGTTGGTGCGACCTTGAGCAGGAGCTGCAGGACACTTGTTGATGTGTCTTATAGGTGCTGTCTGAGCCATGGCGCCTGTCTACAAGTCAGACTTCAGTCCAGCAGGTGGAGCTGTTTGATCTGGTCAACCACCCTGAATACATCTCTTTGGGCGGAGGCTTTGGGCCGGTCAGTATGAAACACTGACTCCTTAGCTACTGTACTCAGAGAGCCAGAACTCAGTTGCTGTACTCTGAGATTCTGAATTCAGTCACTGTATTTTGAGATTCAGAAATCAGTAAATGTACTTGTTGATTCAGAACTCAGTCGCTGTACTTGGAGAGTCAGTACTCAGCCGCTGTACTCTGGGAGTCAGAAATCACTCACTGTATTCTGAGATTCAGAACTTGGTTGCTGTCCTTGGAGATTCAGAACTCAGTTTATGCATTCTGTGATTCAGAATTCAGTCGCTGTACTCTGCGAGTCAGAATTCAGTTTCTGTACTCTGAGAGTCCTCCTTCACCTGCGTTAATGTCTTTTGATATAAGTTCCCACTAGTAACAGCATGTTCCTTTCTTGCTGGACCAGGTGGCTGACGATGGCTATGGCGTCTCCTACAACTTTGCAGGGGAGGACATGATTAATTTCCACATTTCCTCCAAGCAGTCCTGTGCACAGACTGTGAGTGTCATGAGCCTGTGCTACAGCCTGCACACACACGATGACTCTGCCCTCACTCTGCATGGAGATATTGCATTCTCTCAGAGAGACTGCACTCATTGCAGAACCCTTGAAATTTAATGGCAGATTACAAACACAGTCCACCTTTATTACTGCAAGATTGGGCTTTGCAGAATCTGCCATTCACCAATGAGCACAGGAGCATTCACTTTAGTCTAGCTTGGGTGTCAATTTCAGATCCAGAAAGTAAAAATCCAGACCAGGATTTTGTTTCAACCAACTGTGACTGATATGCTCAACTGATTGGTTGAAACAAAATCCTGGTCTGGATTTTTACTTTCTGGATCTGAAATTGACACCTCTGTAGTCTAGTGTCCACACATGACCGTGATTCACTACTTCTGCTGTTGTGTTGTTGTGTTGGGCGAAACCCAAGCTTCACCAAGTTAAGAAATGCTGAAACTGGTAGAAACATTTAAGTTATATATTTAGGGTTAATTTTAAGGAAAAAATGTTGCCAAAAATCAGTTCATAGATTTGGACATAATACATGTTTTTTATCTTACTATTTGTGTGTTCAAGTAAGGACCGGCTTTGCCCAGCTCGGGACAGACTGAGTTCATGCTTGGATGTTATACAAAGTCCTTTCCCAGGTTTGTAAAAATGTTTCTATCTCCGCTGCCTAGGACTCTCACAAGTTTGGAGGCCAGATCAGACAAGCACTCTTGGACCTGCGTGATCTGCTTAGTGAAGATAACAGGGCCAAGGAATCAGCAAGCATGAAAGACAATTAGATGTGCAAAGCAAGAGAGAGGCAGGTAGACAGGCTGGTCGGGGCTACCAGGGCCTCCAGGCCAGAGGTGAACATCAGACAGACCGGCTACCTCATCCGGAGCACAAGTGTGTGCACGAGTAGTAAGGGCAGAGAAAAACAAGCACGATGTCTACCAGTACGGCTGCAGAGCCACCTGAACACCAGTCTGAACGTCTGTCTGAACACCAGTCTAAATATCTGTCTGAACACCAGTTTGAATGTCTATCTGAACACCAGTCTGAACATCTGTCTGAACAGCAGTCTAAATGTCTGTCTGAACACCAGTCTGAATGTCTATCTGAACACCAGTCTGAACATGGTCCACAGTTGGTGTTGAGGGATAGAGAGGATATCTTTCATCACAGTGCTCCAGACCTAATTTATCTTTTAATCAAAAGAAGACCCTGTCACCTCTGCCTTTAATTTATTTGATCTGTCTCTATTGTATTATTCCTTGATTTTTCATCTTTCTGGTTTCTGGTTTTTTTGTAACGTTGTCGTTTTTATTTTTATTTTCTTTTTTTACTTTTTTAAAAGTATTTGAACACTGTCTTGACACTGAATTACACCCTGGATAATCCAGCTGCTCAATGCGGTCAGGGATGGGGGGGGGAACTAGAGCCAATGAATGGTGAGCCTGTGTGCCTCGCAATGGGTGAACCCTCTTTTGGGCCCGCAGCTTCCGGGAGAGGCTCTGGACCCCGTGACCCTGCACAGGACATGTGTGGCCCTGTCTGGTAGTAGTTCATTTCCTACTTCCTACAAAATACAGTCAATTAAATTACCAGTTAAAAAAAAAACGATACCACCACACGTCCCTGGCAGAGCCACACCTCAGCAAGCAAAAGACATGACACCTCCAACAGTGTCTTTTTTTAGCATCTTTGGGTGATTATTTTGGTTATTGCCCCCCCCACCCCCCCACCAATGACTGGAGACAATGTATGTTGTTCATGATGGTTTATTTAGAGAATCAAACATAATAATAACTTGAAGAAAGGGGATGTTATGTACCTGATGGTTCTCTGTGGTTGATCCATAATGTGTGCAGCCATGTAAAGGACACTCATAAGAATAAAGTATTGCTTTCAAAAGAACATAATTACATGAAATTTGTACTTTACAGAGAATCTTTTTATTCCATTCTCTATGCTGAGATACTAGTGTGAGAGCCTACTTAATGAGTGTGACCTTATGGTGGAAGGCCATGACTGTCACTTTGACTTTCAGTTTCACTTTTCGCTGGAATGGGGTTGGGGCAGGGCTATTCCATTCCATGGAATACCATTACATTCCATTTCGCTCCGCTCTACAGTGCCTGGCCTCCTAAAAGCACTTCCTGGTAGTAGTTCATGTCTTGCTCCCTATGTACCTAGGGTTTATGGTTTGAAAATTAGGACAGCATGGCAGATGACTACCAGTGTATCTGAGATTCCTTAGAAATGTTTCTATGTACTGAATGAGCTCCAAACTTGGCCTGCCTTTGGTAATAAAATACTTGGAAGTGGCCTTTTCTATGGAAGTCGTGATTGGCTGTGAGCGTAACGAGAAGTCGTGATTGGACAGTGAGTGAAAGTGGCACTTCTCAGTGCCGGCTGACCTCATCACACCCCCTCCTTCAGGTGATGCCACGGCCCTCCCCAAAGCTTCTTCCTCCCTTTGTCACCCTGTAAGTGGCGCCCTGATTCGGGAGTGCCGTGCCGCCTGTCACTCCCTCTCTCCTTCCTCTTTATGCTGCCTTTCACTTTCCTCTCACGTGTTTCTCTTTGGAAAAAAAGTAGAAATTAAATACTGTTTTTAAAAGCTAGGAAGTCCCAAAGGCCCCCGGTACTGAGAATGACCCCTGGCCAGTGACAGCAGTGTAAGGCTTCCAGAAGCACTGAGCCAAATGATTCACCAAAACCGACTGTGTTGACTAAAAAGAAGTAAGTAAGTAAGTAAATAAATAAATGACGATTGATACAGGTATTCAATTATGCAATAAATGTGCTTCTACAACTGGGACTGAGACTTCAGTAACGACAGTGGCAGTGACATTTTTATTGATTTGTATTCAGAAACAAAACTTGATTCACTATATTTGAACACAAATATGTCCAAAGAAGAGAATATTGTCTCTTGCTTGGTGTTTTTAGAGAATAAGAAAAGGAGGATAACAAGAAAAAAATAAAACATTGTAGAGCATGGGACTGGTGTGAGATTGCCTTTTCAAAGACATTCAAACAACACAACATGCCTCCGTCTCTGTGTGTTACACTTCCCGGCCCTCCTACTCACCTGTGATGCAACAGTATTGAACAATCCAATAATTTAATTGTCTGAGAATAAAAGGCTTCTGCCTGTAATGGGCAGCGAGGCTTCAGCAGATGTGACCCTTGGTACATGGCACACACCTTAGATTCCATCGTAACAACACTACTCATACCAATCCAATATGTCTGAACATCCTTCTTTAGTTTCATATTTCAAACAATACACACAGAATAATAAGGTGCATACCTTCAAGTACCAACGCGAATGGGTATAAAATCAAAAATAATGTATTAAACCGGTAACCCAGTCTTTCCAATATTTCATTTTATCTCAAATATCTAACATGGCTAATAGGGACACAACCATATAATTGAAAGGTTGCTGGTTCGAGTCCCTGACCCGCAAATACTGCTGAAGTACTCTGAGCAAGGTACTGCCCCCAAGCACTGCTCCCCGGCACTAAATTAGGTGCCCACTACTGTGTCATAATGTCACATGGGTTAAATGCAGAGGAGACATGTCGTTGTTGAGCATTGTGTGCTGTGGTGTGTCTGCAATGATGATTAATCATCTTTCATATTAAGCACATTTGAATAAAGCCATGTGTCTTACTCCGTTTACACTTTTACTCTTTGTTTCCGTATTTTTTGTCTTATGTCATGCTATGTCTTGATTATATGTTTATCTGATAAGTCACCCCACCACCTGCAGCAAAAGAAATTCCTATTATTTTATGTACTTGCGAAATAAGATTCTGATTAATATTTTGGTTGCATTTACAGGCATTTGACCTCCAGATGTCACTAGTATGGTGCTTTTTCTGAAGCACTTGGTTCAAAGCCAGTTTGGACAACTGGTCAGTCGGTTAGCGCGAGATTTTCAATTCGAGACAAGTCTGCACACACATTTACATACATGTAAGATATATATTACCTTGCAAATAGTCTGTATTGTTTGCAAACTGGCAAACTGCTCCGATGCTTTTGATGGCGCTAATTTTAGGTGTATTATCGAACAATACAGATTTGCCGTAAGATTTCTTGCGTGAGCGTGAGTGTCTGAAAGCGTGAGAAAGTCACGCTAGATGCGTGAGGGTTGCCATCCCGGCAGAGCTTAGGAGAGTCTCGTTTCTGCCATCACGAGTTTCATCGAAAAAGTCATTACATGTTGCTACAGACTGTTTAAGTCTGTACACAATCGTATACAAGATAATCGGACAGGAGCTGCAGATTGGGTAGCGACAGCCAGAAAACTTTCTTTTTTCCTGTAGTATTATATAACAAGTAACGACATACATAAAAACGTAAATGAACATGCAGCATTCAAATCTGACAAACAAACATGTAACTAATAAAACAGGCAAACTTCACCAAAACATCAAGAAACAGAAATAACGGCATGCACTCTTTGATACACCGCGCTTCCCGGTTCCGGCTTCCCCATTCGCCACTTCCGGCTTCTTACCCATACGTCACATCCTGCCTGTGCACTCTTTGCTCGTGCGCGAGCCTGTGAAGGCCTCTTTAGCGCTCGGCAGGCAAACATGGCGGACGTGCAGGTGGGCATGATGGCGCGGCGTGGCATCGGGAATTTTATTAAAAACCGTCATCAACTAGTATTTAAAAGCTAATAGAGTAAGGATTGTGGCGTAAGGAAGTCGTACAAATTGTCGTATTTGAAGTTGAGTTCAGAACCGAGTCGTTATTAGCGATATATCCGTAAAGTGAGCATAGTGTGGCGTTAGCTAGCTAGCATTAGCAAGGCCCTTAGTGTCGAGCGGCGCGTTTTTTGTTTTAAGTCAATGGCTTCGCTCACGGTGTGTTAGGCTCCTTTAACGGATGTGGGTGTAGCGCTCTCTTCGTGTTATAAACGCGTCTCGCTGCCGACCGCCGCCTTGTTGGTGTCTTGGTGCATGCTGGCCCGGCTTCTCGGCCCCGGCTCCCCCTCCCGTCATCCCGCCCGCCCGGGTTCTGAGTTCTTGCGATTGTCTCCGCAGACCGAAAGGGCGTACCAGAAGCAGCCCACCATCTTCCAGAACAAGAAGCGGGTTTTGGCTGCTGACGGAGGCGGCAAAGAGAAGCTTCCCCGCTACCACAAGAACGTCGGCCTGGGCTTCAAGACGCCCCGAGAGGTTAGATCTCCACCGGGGGACCTTAATGCACCGTGATATACCACATCAGTCAGAGACCCACGCGGTTCCAACGCATTGTTGCTTATTAAGCTGCTTTATCGGGCGGCCCGACTCGCTTCACCTAGTTTTATGGAACATTTCCGGCTCTAATATCTGGGTTGCAGATGATGTTTTTTCTCACGATGGTCTTCCAAGCCACAGTGGCCTTGACGACACTGCCTTACGGCTATACTGATGCAACTTGCTATTAAAGTATGTGGAGGGGGGTCTTTTGCAATTCAGATTTTTTTCTCAAATGGCCCAGGTTGTATCTGCAAATTGCCAAGAAGCTTCAGGTTTTATGTAAATGTTCATATTTGTGTGTATGAATACTAACACACCCCTTCCTCAGGCCATCGATGGCACCTACATCGACAAGAAGTGCCCCTTCACTGGGAATGTGTCCATCCGAGGTCGTATCCTCTCGGGTGAGTGCTGCTGCTGTTCGATGTGCCCGTGCTGGGCTCCCCAAAAGCTCTCCCCATGGTTCTTGGTGTGTGCCTACAGCTGTGGGGGGCCGTTCTTTTAGGGGAACCAGTATGGTGGCGCGACACTCATTCTGAAGGCCTCTCTTACGCTACTCTGTGACATGAGAACATAAGAAATATACAAACGAGAGGAGGCCATTCGGCCCGTCAAGCTCGTTTGGGGAGAACTTAACTAAACTTAACTTAAATAGCTCAGGGTTGTTAAAATCTTATCTAGCTCTTATTTAAAGGAACCCAAGGATTTAGCTTGCGCTACACTAACAGGAAGACTCTTATCTACCCTGACTACATTCTGTGTAAAGAAGTACTTCCTCAAATCCATCTTAAAATGTTCTCCTGCTAATTTCCACTTATGGCTACGAGTTCTTGTATTTGAACTAATGAAGTAACTATTTGGCTGAATAGCATCCAGCCCTGTTAGAATCTTATAGACCTGGATCATGCCCCCCCCCCTCAGTCTTCTCTGCTCGAGGCTGAACAGATTTTAGCTCAACTAACCTTTCCTCGTATGACATTCCTCTAAGACCAGGAATCATTCTTGTAGCCCTACGCTGCACCTTTTCTAAGGCCGCAATGTCCTTTTTAAGATATGGTGACCAAACCTGCACACAATATTCTAGGTGTGATCTTGCCAAGGATTTATATAATCTTGGCATTATTACCATTGACTTAAATGCCACACACCTAGAGATGTAACCCAACATCATATTGGCCTTTTTAATTGCTTCCCCACACTGAGAGTGGGACATGGAAGTATCAACATACACACCAAGGTCTTTCTCATAATCAGCCACTTTTATTTCAGTAGGACCCATAAAATACCTTTACTTTATATTCCTGCTCCCTACCTGGATCACCTTACATTTGTTTACATTAAATTTCATCTGCCAGGTATCCACCCAGTCACTAATTAAACCACTAGTTCAGTATCTGCTACACCACCCACCTTGGTGTCATCTGCAAATTTCACCAGATTACCGTATATATTATTGTCTACCATTTATTTAATTAGGAACAATTGTGGTCCTAAAATTGAACCCTGCGTTACCCTACTATGAATGCAGGCCCACATTGGATGTCGGCTCTCTGCTGCAAGTGATGTTGATCTCACGATGGTCTTCCAAGCCCTTGGGGCTTTGACGACACTGCCACATGGCAACGCTGATGCAGCTTGGTGCATGATGCCCCCTTTGCACCCCTTTCAGAATCACAATACTTTTATCCCAGAGGAAACTGTTGTAGCTGCAGACTGCATAACACACAAATGTGGAAAAAGTGTTGGCATAAAAATAGGCAGTTTGACTTTCCATTGGTAGCTGTGCTCCTCTTGGAGTGAGTCATGTGACCCCCTCTCCCTTCAGGTGTGGTGACAAAGATGAAGATGCAGAGGACTGTAGTAATCAGGCGGGATTACCTGCACTACATTCGCAAGTACAACCGCTTCGAGAAGAGGCACAAAAACATGTCTGTCCACCTTTCCCCAGCCTTCAGGTGAGGCAGCCTTGGGTCTGCTGGGGTGGGCGGGGTTATTGTGCTGCACGTGATGGTTATCTCACGATGGTCTTCCAAGCTTTTCAGCTCTGACGACATTGCCTTATGGCGACACTGATGCAGTGCTTTGTTCTTAGGCATTACCTGGCAAAGTTTACACATCTTAATGTTGAGTATGCAGCTTGTGTAGTGGTGAGTGGTTCTTGCTAACAGCCAATCCCCTTCCATTACAGAGATGTACAGGTGGGTGACATCGTGACGGTGGGAGAGTGCAGACCCCTCAGCAAGACTGTGAGGTTCAACGTGCTGAAGGTCACCAAGGCAGCTGGGGCCAAGAAACAGTTCCAGAAGTTCTAAAGGAGACCAGTTTGGGTGGGCTTGTCCTCAGTGTTTGGTTAATAAAGGTCTTCTGTGAAGCTGTTGTCTGCTCTCTGTGAAAGTTTGATGATTCTCAGCACACACTGAAAAATATTTTATACCTATACTCTTTGGTTTGTGGATTGGTGTTGATGCATTAAAATTATTCAACATTATGCCTCAGGTAGTGTATCATACTTGGGGGTAAAGACCATCTGTAGGCATCTGAGGCAGTTGTATACTCTGGGACAGTGGCCCATGTGTAATGGGCAGTTCACCTTTTTACACTTGATTTAGATGCTTTTATCCAAGTTGACAATGCTGTGGACAGACGATCCTTGGGCAATCCTCCTAGGGTGGGTGGGCTAAGGGCCCAAAGTGAAATCACTGAGGCTGAGATACAACTTAATTGACTAAAACTAAGTCGGTGGGTCGGCTGAGGATATTTATCACGATATCCCCCACTGGGAGTGTATGTATGACTGACTAGAGTGCAGTGAGGTTTGGCCATTGGCTGCTTTTTTCCACACCCTGTGTTGTTCATGTCTATAAACTACAGATTCAAGTTGTTCCAGGAGTTGAAAATACCACCTCAGTTGATTAAAGTCAAAATTGATGTCTGATTGATGTGGGACATGTCGGGCTTCCGGCTGCGCCTCTAACTTCCCATGTCGCTCCGATACGACAGGCGGCGCTGCACGTATACTAGGGGCGGCACTAAGGCCGTGTGAAACGAAGAAGACGGGTAACTAATGCGAATAACGGGAAACTCAAGCGTTATCATACGTCCTGGGTCGTCGTGGGCGTTTAAGTACCTTACCTGGGGTATTGTCAAGTCTTAGTCACTGAATTCTGGCATTTACGTCCAGATAAGCGCTCCCGTTATTTCCCTATAGTGTCGTAGGTCATGGCGGAGCCGTAAAGCAGTTTACGACAGCAGTGTTTACGATACGGCATCATTTTGGGAATCCTAACCCACGCTGAGGCTGTACGTCATTCATTCATTCATTAGTTTACATTCCACGGGCGTTACGCACCGCGATGGAGCTGGTGTCTTTGCTAGTGTCATTATATTTGGATGTTCCTGCATGCGACACTCGGCTGAATGAGTACTGTGCGTGTCCGGGAACCGAACCGGCTCGGCGGGCCAAAGCCCCTTGCATGCTGGAGCCGAGGAGCCGGCCGCTGCGGTGTCTCTGGAGATGTAGCCCAAAGAGATGCCTTGTGACTGCCTGTTACGCCGCGCATAGCGGTCGCCCCGGGGGTGCATAGGCGTCTCCCTGCAGGAGTGCGTCTGTCTATCGCGCTCTTAACTTGAACGAGTAGTATTTCGCCTTTCTCCCCAGAGTGAAAAATGACACAGTTCCTGTCTCATAGTCCCTGGGCGCTTTTCCGCCACGAGACTCCGTACCGTTCGCCACAGCTTGAGGAACTACTGCATGAGGAGCCAGCCGTGCTCCGGTATCGCGTCCTTATTACGCACTTCGAGGTGGGGGTAGCTGGGGGGTCTTTAAGATGGCATCCCAGACTGGCTGCTGGATTCTCCTCTGGTGGGGGCTACAGGAGCACCGATCCATACCTATTAGACGGATCGGGTATCGGCCATATGTCACTGGTCCACGTCCGATACTTACTTATTTAGCTTTCAGCAGTGTGTAAAAACATAGCTCCTTTTTCTTCTTAGACACTTATACAATCAAACGCACGACAGCTCTTTCCCATTTTGGAGGTGTTCTAGCAGCAGTCTATTTGCCCCTGCTGTGACGTCATGCGCGTACCCTCTGCAGTAGGAGGAGCGTAAAAGCACCAGATAAGAGGGTGACGATCTGAAAGGTTTGAAACAAGGACTTTTTTTAAACAAACTTTATTTAACATATGTACAATCAAACAAGGGCAAAATATCAAGTTAAATATACAATGTCATAAACATCCAGGTTGAACTATATATATATATATATATTGGTCAACATGGATGTTTATATTTAACTTGATATATGTGTGTGTGTATATATATATATATCAACATGGATGTTTATGACGGGGGCAGAAAGGCATCAAATTAAATTAAGATTGCCAAATAATGTGAATAATTTTTGGGCCGTTTCGTGCGACTTGCTAAATAATTTTAGATCATTTAACCAGTAATTAAAATCAGGTTTAGTTTTAATTAAAAATCCAATTTTCTTATACAAAAAAAATCCAAAATTAATTATCCTTAAACTCAACGGGGGCAAGTCAGTCCCTTTGGTCTGCATCCAGCTCCACAAGTCCTTCCAAAACACTTGTACTGAAACAAGAACTAGTAGCACAGCGATTTGCATTTTTTTTGTAAAAAAGTTTTGAGAGGCAGGAGTAACGTAGGAATAGGAGTAGTGGGAAATCCCACTAAACAAAGCGCACGCAATTTTGCGAGACAACGGGAGTAATATGGAAAAAGCAATGGATGGATTTGGGACTCGCTACAGTGTATGATAGACGAGGGGCTGCTAAAAAAAGAAAAAAATCTATGCTAGGAAAATGATCTCTGGTTGATATCTCTCTGAACCAATCATTTTTCTTTCTGCCCTCAGAACATTTTTGAGTAAATAAGGCTCCCATGAGCACCGTTGTCTACTGTTGTATGGGCGCGGATGATAGTTAACTTTGGACTCTTATTTTCTTCCAGGCGACACCCTCTGGTGTATCTAGTAACTTTACCTCACATTTGTGGATTTTTCAGCTAGTGAAATGTAATATAGGATATATAAATAAATAGGACTGAAGTCACAAATGCGCAAAATACGTTTTGTTTCACGTGTGAGGAGTTCATTACAGGTGCAGTGATGGGGGGGGTGGAGCTCCTTACGGGTGCAGTGACTGATGGTGCAGTGTGGGGAGCTCTTTACGGGCACAGTGATGATGGGGGTGTGGGGAGCTCTTCACGTGAGCAGTGACTGATGGTGCAGTGTGGAGAGCACTTTACAAATGCAGTGATGATGGTGGGGTGTGGGGAGCTCTTTACGGGCACAGTGACTGATGGAGAGGGTGTGGGGAGCTCTTTATGGGCACAGTGCCTGATGGGGGAGTGTGGGGAGCTCTTTATGGGTTCAGTCGTGATGGGGGGGTGTGGGGAGCTCTTTACGAGTATAATGACCTCAGTTGCCCAGGAAGATGCTTTCAGGACTTCAAGTTTGTGGCACGGGTGATGAGAGCGCCTTCCTGCGTACGTGCTGTGCGTGAGCTTCACCCTGGCCGGCTGGCTGACTGCTCATCCATATTTGTTACCCAGAACCACGACACCACGGAGTCGAGGCTGCGCCGGAGTTCAAGGTCTGCGGTCCCGTGCAGCGGGTAACAGGGTGGCCTGCTGGCCTGCGGTGGTGTGAGAATGGCCGGGGAGCGACCCTTGGGCCCCTCACTACTCCTACCCGCTGTCATGCTGCCATTGCTGCGTTTCCTCCAGATTTACATCATTTACAACAATAAGACTGCCAAACCCTGTGGTCATGCCTTTACGGAGTATGAGCGTGATATGCACTGTGAGTCCCTGCCCCGCCCCCGTGCTCTCTGCCCCGCCCCGCCCTCTACATTCACAGCCGCCTATGAGCACGCCGACAGTAAGAAGACAGACGAGCAGGTAAGCAGAAGCGTAGTCTTGCTCCGGTGGCCATGCAGGAGGCAGCATCGTTTTAATGATGTGCTGTCTCTCAGGGGGTGGCCTAGACGGCACGCGGCAGGGGGGAGCTGATTAAGCACTCTGGGCGAGACGATGCCTCATGCTGCGATGAAAGGCCTCCGGGAGGGTGAGTGACTGTTCGCTCTGCCTCAGGCCCCCCCCTGTTTGCCTGACCGTCTCCCCCACCCCCTGCCCCACATGTGTGACAGTGGGTTTCCTCTGATAGCGACAGGTGCTGGCCGCAGCAGGGAGGGGGACAGAGACCACGGTGGGCGGGGCTTGCGCTCCAGAGAGTGGCGGCGGGCAGAGTCACTCCCGGGACCGAGAGAGGACTGAGCGGGGCACCCCGGTGGTGGGCCGCTGCAAATGATGGGGGGGCGGCCAGCCGGCGCGGGGAGAGGGGTGGCGCCGATCGCAGCAGGAGCAGAAAGAGGAGGAGGAGGAGCAGGGAGAGGAGGAGGGAGCTCGGTGAGGACACCCAGGGTCTCCCCAGCCGCAGGCTTTGCTGGGCTGTTGGCCCCTCGTTCGGAGAGGGAATGACCATGGTGCTTTTATTGTGGCTACTCCCTCAGGGGGTCTATTTCTCGTGGTCTTTTCTCTTCCCTTCTTTATAATAAACGTCCTTCCCTTGACTGCTTAGTCCCTGTGAGCTCTGCAGCAGCGTCAGCACGCCTTGGCTAGATACGTGTATTTCCAGGGCTGGGAAATATAGTGCAAAGTAGTCGTTTTTAAGTTGTAACACGCTATTTCTTTCATCACATTAATGCGTGCAGTATTTCGGTAACCTAATGAGAGAGTAATATAAGCATATAATGGAGACCTAAAATACTCATTCCTGGTTGTAAAAAAAAAAGCTTGTGCCATTGCACAGAATCCCAGAAGTCACAGCAAAAACAAAGCATTTATTTAGGGCAGGGGTGGGGAACCTGATCCATGGCGGGCCGGTGTGGGTGCAGGTTTTTGGGATGACCTTTCAATTAGCCAATAATAAAGCAGTGGCTCTCAATATCAGTCCTGGGGACCCACTGTTATTGGCTGATTGAAAGGTCATCCCGAAAGCCTGCACCCACACCGGCCCCCCATGGATCAGGTTCCCCACCCCCGATTTAGTGTCTCGTGGGGAAACTGATATTCCCTACTTTATTTCATTTTAAAAGAATTGCCAGATGGAAGCATACACAAGGCATAAATATCATTTGCAGCATTTTATCGAACTTAACCTTTTTGAGTGAAAAAATGATACAGTGAATTAGTATTACTATTTGTGTAGAGGAATTGACACTACCTTCAATTTTTAGGTATATTAAAATGATATGCCAAATAGGTAGCCAAAAATCAAATAACTAAACTAAATAAAATGTATTTTTTTTAATCTTTCAGTTTTATTGCAAGTAATCCATGATCATTTCTTTGATTTGATGCCTATTTTTTGCTATTTATTTTTTGTTAGTCTTGTCATTTTTTTTTATCTCCATAGTTCTTGCCCTGAATTTGATAAAAGTTTTACTACATAAATGTTAATCGAGAGGTTAGACAATTAAGTTGTATAATTTGAGTCTGTCTTCAAACTAATTTTAAAACCTAAGAAAATTGATGTTATGATAATGAGTTTGCGAATTAACACACTCATTTGTGTTAATGCTACATTAATTTGCGGATTATGTATAAGTATCCATGTATAAATAAATATAAATCTAATGTATAAATATTCATGCGTATAACAATATTAGGTGCAAATAGTGTGATTAGTTACTTTTTATCGATTCACAGCCCTTTTTAAACTTTATATATCCTAGAGGGAAAATCTGCACCTTCTTAAATGATTGAAGTTCTGTTTCTGCAGATGGAGACATGGGCCCCAGTTTTTCCTTATAAATTGTGAACTCTGTCCATACAAATGCAACCATACAAATGCAAGCTCAGTAGCATCGTTTATCCGAAGAGGCCAGTGTGATCTGAACACCAGGGTTCGCTGTTCTGCAGGTTTTTTCCCTCCTGGTCATGCCTTAAATCAGACAGGTAGATGCCGAAGTTGCGCCACACATAGGTGGCCGCGTTTCACACGGTCACCGGGGACCTGCGAGGGGCCCTATAGTGCTGTGTGACGAGCTTCGGTCTAGAAATCGATTTCATTGGCCAACCTGACAGGTGGTAACAACTTTTCTTTTGGGCCATTTGTCATTTTTTTAAATCACACTTTGACGAGTAACAGTAGACCTTAGAATAGCCTTATAATTAACATTTTGATCAATGTGTTTTTGTTCGCAGTTATTCGTGCCTGACAGATAGTTATGACAGGCCATAATTAAACCCCAACCACTCTCTTCAATATTCGTTTTACGACCAACAGTAAAATGACTTTAATATGCGTGTAATGGAGACTTTCAGGCTACCGGTCTTGAACAAGATATACTTGACATAGCTCAGGAAAGACAAGCCGGTGCTGAAGTCGCAGCTAACGTTTGTGCGAGACGCAGGTCGGCTATTTTTTCAGTTAACGTTACCCCAGATATTAACTATATCGTAATTGTAGTTAATTGGCTAGCCACGTGCAACCTCAGTGTTGACGATCATTTATCACAGTGTGTTTACTTATGTTAATACAATGGGTTACATTACACGAGGCTGAAGTTGGCTACTTAATCGTCGCTTCCGATTCACTCAGCTTCTTCCTAGCGAATTCCTAGCGTCTTATTCCGCGGCTGATGTTCGCTTGTAAGCCGCAGCTTCCATAGAGGGGCCACATGCTGTAATTTTTTACTTAAGACATTTTGGAAATAGACAATAGTGTATGAATAAAACGCTTAAGCGGTAACACGTTTAGTTACTTCATATATGTATTTCAGCAATCTCCCTGTACTGTTAGTGGTGGGATTACCAAGGCGAAATGTGATCTTTTATTCGCGATGGTAAACTGGCAGCATGTCATGGTGAGCAATTGTACATTCATTTGAATAAGGAGCCACATTTCCATTTGGAAGCTGGGGGTCTTATTCATCTTGGGTCAGGCAAATGTGAAATGCAGAGTACATAGCAGGTATGCCCATGTAAGGAAACACTGAAATTAGCCTGCCCCAGATTGCTTTTATACCTAAAAAACAGCCGGAGACATGCGATTTTGAGTATTTCAATTGAATTTCAGTTCATTTCCAACTGGGATTTGGGGGTCTTATTCATCTTGGCCCAGGCTCATTTCAGCACTGCCTTTCAGTGACATACATGCTAGGAACTACACATTTCACATTTGCCTGGTCCAAGGTGAATAAAACCCAGACATCATGTTATTTTCCTTGATTCGACAATATAACCCACAATAAGGTAATTCCATGGGTTTTATATATTATAGGGTACATTTTTATTTATCCCGCATGTAGGCATACTGTTAAAAACCATACCAATGGATCCAACTCACCATCAGGTGGTGGGCAGTTTGCAGCTAAGCTCCTCTCTTCACCTGAGTGTCTACAACATGCAGACGCAGATCCGGCGATACGATTACAAAATCGATCATCTAACTGCAGCCTCGGGTGCGCTGGTGCCAGGTGCTCTAATGAACACCCTTATGTTTGAACACGGTGTTCGTTATGGACAAACTGTGATTAGGAAGTCCAATGACTGATGCAGTCTCGGGATCAGATCAGGCGGGCCGTTCCTCCCAATCGCACCCATCCACATTTCACTGTCATTACCCACGTGAGCGTTAAAGTCCCCCAGCAGAACAATAGAGTCCCCAGCAGGGGCACCTTCCAGCTCCTAGAAGGCTGGATACCCCAAACTAGTGTTTGGCACTTATGCACCGACAACAGTCAGAGCCAGTTCCCCGACTCTGACCTGCCTTCACCTGCAACCCAAGCTACCTGGCAGCAAGACGACAGACCCATGCTACTCCTTTGGGCTACGCAGGGCCGCGTCCCACGGATTGAGGCTTGGCCACCAGGTGCTCGCCTTTATTCACTTCATTCATTCATTGTGCTCTTTTGGCTTTTTTTGTATAAATTGGAACCATATTTTTAAGCAGATGTTGACAGCCACTTTTGAGCCTCCTTCCCGGACTTTGCTGGATGAAGTGTAGAGCATTTTCCGTTTCCCGTGAGTTTGCCCATTTTGTAGATACTATCCTGCTTTATGTCGTTGTGCAATTTTGTCATTTGAATATGGTACCTTAATCGTGTTTAATTTCATTTCAGGATGTGATGTCTCCACCATAACTTTAACCCCCTGATTACAGGTGTTTTAGCAGGTAAGTGCCACCGGGGGGCAGCATTGTAATAACGTGTTCTGTGTGCTATCGCAAGACGTTTCTCATTCCAAACCAAGCAGCAGAGCGGCATAATGAGACATTTCAGCCGTGTGCCAATCTTTTCAAGAAGCAGATGCACATATTGACTCACAGTGAGCCACTGCTGTATGACGGCGCTCCGTTTTGTGTCCGTGTTCCTCCAGAAAGCAGCACCTTTTTCGGGGGGGGGGGGGGGGGGGCACATTTTTTTTAAAGGGAACCTTTTGTTAGATTCCCGCTTAAACAAAGGGGTACTGAAATTTTTTCCCCCCTTTTTTTTTCCCCCCTTTTTTCCCCCCCCCCCCTTTAATTTTG
>JAODKM010000043.1:4512570-4522709 GCA_026780845.1 Petrocephalus sullivani
ACTGTCCTCATACAGTACAATATGCTTTTGGCCTGGGGGCGCTGTCCTCATACAGTACGGTATGCTTTGGGCCAGGGAGTGCTGTCCTCATACAGTACGGTATGCTTTGGGCCAGGGAGCGCTGTCCTCATACAGAACGGTGTACTCTGTGCCAGGGGGCACTGTCCTCATACAGTACAATATGCTTTTGGCCTGGGGGCGCTGTCCTCATACAGTACGGTATGCTTTGGGCCAGGGGGCGCTGTCCTCATACAGAACGGTGTACTCTGTGCCAGGGGGCACTGTCCTCATACAGTACAATATGCTTTTGGCCAGGGGGCGCTGTCCTCATACAGTACGGTATGCTTTGGGCCAGGGGGCGCTGTCCTCATACAGAACAGTATGCTTTGGGCCAGGGGGCGCTGTCCTTATACTGCACAGTATGCTTCTGAGCCAGGGGGCGCTGTCCTCATACAGAATGGTATGCTAAAGGCCAGGATTAAATTCACATTTACATTTAAAGTGTTTAGTGGACACTTCTGACCAAAGCGACTTAGAAGCATTAATTCAAAACTTAACTACGAACATGAAAATGTACTGTGTTGAAAACAGTTCACAAGACTTATTGTTCATTTATTACCAAATATGCTCATAAATATCTAATTAAAATGTGTTTAGGACCATGCAGCTGGCTATGGACCCTCTGTATGACTGACAGGCAGGCATTGCTATTTCTAAATCAATCCATCCATCCATCTTCCAACCACATATCCTGGTCAAGGTCACAGGGACTATTTATAAATGACATAAGCCTAATATACAGGGCATCCGAGGAAACCACATCATTGTATTTTTATTGCATGTGGTGGAGCAGTCATGTGACCATTAGCTGAAGCTAAAAAAGTCATGTGACCGATAGCTATAAGAGAAGTAATCATGTGACCATTAGCTGTAAGCAGAGCTCAATGCTCTGGTCAGGTTTCATTGAGGGCTTTTCTCAGATGGATCAAGATACGTTTGACCCAGTGCAGGTACAGCTACCAGGAAGCAGAAGGGTGGCTCAGAATACAGTAAGAGAGATTCCCGATGGGCAGTTAAGACCAGTAGGGGGCAGCGTTTTTTATGAGGACTGCCCTTCACATGCATTATTTCTGGGCAATTAGCCATTTAAATGATTTTACATAAACAGCATGGATAACACACAGAGAGTCATGGGGTTCTCCTTGGGGGAGGGGGGGGGTCACTGGTTTAGCGATATGCTATAACCTTTAGTGTTTAATAAATCCCTCCCTTTAGTGGGAGCATTCTTCTGCTCTCATTACTGTTATTTGTAGAATATTTTCATGCTTAAATCTACACTTTCTCATTTTAAATATAAGTAGTATTTGGTTCTGATTTTTTGAGGTCAATGAGTGATGAATTTTTAAAATAGTTCCAGCTAATAGGGGCTGGGAATTAATTTGATAGTTCCCATGATCTCGGAGGAATTTTTCAGACCTTCATCCAGCTGCCTTGATGCACTGTGTATGTCAGTGAGAGACATTTTCGCTCAGACTGGTAGTTTTTGCTTTTTCACCTTTGCTATAAACATTTCCTTGTGACATTCTCAGTGCCGCCACATACCCACAGTCCTCTGGGCTCTCAGTGAACACTGTGGTCCTATCAGGCATTGGTTAAGACGGCTGCTTTTCCGATGGGGCCAGGGTTCTGAAACAGCCTATTTACTGTTGGGGGGGGGGATTTGTTGGAAGGGGAAAAATAGCAGGAGGGGCTCGGAGCACTGGGAGAGAAAGACAAAAACAGAGTAGAGGACATAGCTTTAGATGGAGAGTGGAGAAGGAAGCTACAGCTCCATGGTGGAAATCGAGGTGTGGACAGGACAGACTACAGCTCACACCAAGCCTTGGGCGGGGGGGGGGTTGAGGTGTGAACAGGTCAAACCACAGCTCACACAGCAAACCTCAGGGGGGAGTCGAGGTGTGGACAGGACAGACCACAGCGAACCTCACAGGGGGCCAAGGTGTGGACAGGACAGACCACAGCTTACACAGCAAAGCTCACGGGGGGTCAAGGTGTGGACAGGACAGAGCACAGCGAACCTCACAGGGGGTCGAGGTGTGGACAGGACAGACCACAGCTCACACAGCAAACCTCACGGGGGGTCAAGGTGGGGACAGGACAGACCACAGCTCACACAGCGAACCTCACAGCCAGAGGGGGTCGAGGTGTGGCCTACAGGCTCGTGTTCCCATGGTGACCATGTAGTACAACAAGTCACACACTCCAAGTCACAGCATCGACACCCTGTCCATGGCACACCAGGCCCCTCTGCCTTTGCTCCCATGTAAAGGAAGACAGTCCTGCATGCACATTGCCAGCGATTAGCAATGTTGTTCTTTGACAAGCGGGTGAAATAGCTTGAAAAGTGCCAGTGTGACTGCGTGTCACTGCGGCTGAGTGTCACGTCCCTCTCCAGTGTCGCTGCGGAAGACAGCCAGAGCGTGAAGTAGTGTAATGGGAGTGCCAGGACACACAGGCCTCTGACAGCGTGACTGAGCTCTCACTCTGCTCACTCCTTTGTCCTTCTTTTCTCCTCTTCTGCAGTATGTGGCGTTTGGTTCCCTACTCTTCATCCTCATCTCCATCTCCACCTTCTGCCTGGAAACGCACGAAGCCTTCAACACCATCTACAACAAAACAGAGAATGTGACTGTGGGGAACGTCACGCGTGAGGAGGTGGTCTTCGAGGTGGTCACCGACAGCTGGCTCACCTACGTAGAGGGTGTGTGTGTCATCTGGTTCACCATCGAAGTCCTGCTGCGCGTCATCTTCTGCCCCGACAAGGCCGAGTTCTTCAAGAGCACCCTCAACATCATCGACTTCGTGGCCATCCTGCCCTTCTACCTGGAGGTGGGGCTGAGCGGCCTGTCTTCCAAAGCAGCCAAGGACGTGCTGGGCTTCCTACGTGTGGTCCGCTTCGTGCGGATCCTGCGTATCTTCAAGCTGACCCGCCACTTTGTGGGGCTGCGGGTCCTGGGCCACACGCTCCGGGCCAGCACCAACGAGTTCCTGCTGCTCATCATCTTCCTGGCGCTGGGCGTGCTCATCTTCGCCACCATGATCTACTATGCCGAGCGCATCGGGGCCGACCCCGGCGACCCCACCGCCAGTGCCCACACCAACTTCAAGAACATCCCCATTGGGTTCTGGTGGGCTGTGGTGACCATGACCACCCTGGGCTATGGGGACATGTACCCGGTCACATGGTCGGGCATGCTGGTGGGGGCCCTATGTGCCCTGGCGGGGGTGCTGACCATCGCCATGCCGGTGCCCGTCATTGTCAACAACTTTGGGATGTACTACTCGCTGGCCATGGCCAAGCAGAAGCTGCCCAAGAAGAAGAACAAGCACATCCCACGGGCACCACAGCCTGGCTCGCCGAATTACTGCAAACCCGACGCCTTGGCCATGGCCACGGCTTCGCCCCACCGCATCCTTGGCAACGTGCTTGGTGGGGTGACTGGTTCCGGGAGCATGGGAGGGGACTGTCCCCTGGCCCAGGAGGAGATCATCGAGATCAACAGGGCAGGTGGGTGTGCAGCTCCTGCTACCAGTGTCTTTCTCTCTGTTCCTTCTGTGGTATTTCATCTCTCTCCTCGGATTTGAATGCTTTTAGTTTCTAGCGTGTCTCCAAATGGAAGGTTATAAGCCTCACTTAGATCTCACAGCTGTACCACGTATGCTGTATCGAAGCTCCTGGGAAGCCCTGTCACTGATGATTTCGCTCCTCCTTGCCGGAAGCAACAGTCAGCTGAGGATAATAACTATAAGTTAGCTTTCCCTACATTATTGCAGGCCATCGCTTTAATCACTTGTACTTTTTAAGACTCCATAGACCTTGTTTTGAGCCATCCTGTAGATTTGCGGGCCTGTAGCACACATCTTCGTGACTAATGCAGGGGCAGAAGAAGTACAGGCTGATACCCCCCACCCCCTCACTACACTTTGATCCGATCAGAATGGCTCATTTGTCTGGGTACCACTTGCTTCATGATGACCTTCAGCTTTGGCTGATGCTCGCTTTGCAGGCATCTCATTTGCTGAATCTTGCAGTGCTGCCTGCCGCAGCAGCCTCTGATCTCTGCGCAAGTTTGTCATTTCCTGTTATGTGCTTTATAAGCAGGAACTTTTCTGGTTGGTCTTCTGGGACGGCTATGCGGGGGACATGAGGGAGGTGAGGTGGCAGATTGTGGATGGTATGGAGGAGAATGAATGGTATTTTTCTAAAGTGGAAGGTGCCCTTTCATTGTCCTCTCTCCCTTCCTCTGGCTTTCTCTAAATCTGTTTGAATAGTAGTAGGATCCTGCTTGTCCTTTTTGGTGATTAGGATGGTACAGCATACTGTACATAATGTCAATCCATGAGACATGGTACAGAGAGATATCATGCTAACCCATCAGAAAAGGTCATATATAGAGTGAGATCATGCTAACCCATCAGAACGAGTGAAGGTACAGAGGGAGATCACGCTAACCCATCAGAAAGGGTCATGGTACAGAGGGAAATCATGCTAACCCATCAGAAAGGCTTCGTGATACAGAGGGAGATCATGCTAACCCATTAGAAAGGGTCATGGTACAGAGGGAGATCATGCCAACCCATTAGAATGGGTCATGGTACAGAGGGAAATCACGCTAACCCATCAGAAAGGGTCATGGTACAGAGGGAGATCATGCCAACCCATTAGAAAGGGTCATGGTACAGAGGGAAATCATGCTAACCCATCAGAAAGGCTTTGTGATACAGAAGGAGATTATGCTAACCAATCAGAAAGGGTTGTGGTACAAAGGGTGATCACAGGCGCATTCACAGCACCGGGACTTTTTTCTGGATCCAGAAACTTTTTCCAGAACCAGAGAATTTTGTTGTGTTTTCACCATATGAACTCGGCCAGACTGTAGTTCCTCAGAGGCAGATCCAGATCCTGCCACAGTCTAGGTGGTTTACATTTGAACACAAACTACTTTGTTGACCACAAGAACCTTGGACTTGGAAATACTTGGAAGTTATGCAGAAATGCAGGAATAGAGATGCAGCTGAGCAAAAATTGAGCAGATGGAATTATTTGTGTGCTCCAGTTGCATTGAATGCATCAATTAATGCATTTTGTTTGCTTGTGTCTCCATATTTCTGCATCGAAGAATTCGATCGCCAACCAATATACTTGCCAGTGAAACTAGGCAGTGAAACTTGCCAGTGCATGTTAGCGGGATAACGTTGCATCATGTTTTTATTCCATTGAAAATGAAAGATCAATCTGCTGGTCAGATCCAATAAGAATCATGAACATGTTGCTGGTCATATAAATAAAATATAAATAAAAGGTTGTGTCCTGTCAGAAAGGTTCATAGCGCATAATTCAATATATGTTTTTGATTGAGATCAAGCTAACCTGTTGCTCCCACTCCCCAGTCCCCCTTATTTCCATTCCCTTTCACACCACCTCATCTTACCCAGCCCATAGTTTTTTCCTGGTTATGACTTCTTGCTCATCTTTTACACTTTTCCTCTCTGTTATGCTTCTATTTTTCACACCATCCTTAGATCTCGCCACTGTTCTCCGCCACACCTTCTTCCATCTCCTCTCATTTACACGCATTTCCAATCTTGCCCCTTATCATTTCCCTAAGCCCTCTGTCTGCGTTAGCTTTCCTAAACCCAGGTTGCTCAACAGCCCTCGATTGGCTGGTTCTGCATTCCTGTTCACGGCCTCCTCTCTATGCCCCGCCTCCAGACTCTAAGCAGAACGGGGACGCCGCCAACGCCGCGCTGGCCAATGAGGACTGCCCGACAATTGACCAGGTTCTTGGGCCTGAGGAGAGGAGTCCCGCGACGAGTGCGATCGGAGGCCGAGAGCGGTACCCACACGACCGCGCCTGCTTCCTGCTCAGCACAGGCGAGTTTCGCGCTGCAGATGGGAACGTGAGGAAAGGTATGGTTCTGCATGCGTGTTCCTGCACCTTTACATGCAAATGCACACATAGAGACATGCTCCTTTACATGCTCACGCACATATAGAGATATACACCTTTGCACAGAAATGCAGATATAGAAACACCTTTGCACACAATGGACATACATAGATATGCACCTTCTCAAGCAAATGCACGCATTGAAATACACACCTTTACATGCAAATGCAGATACAGAGATGCACACTTTTACCTGCAAATGCACACATAGAGGTATGTACCGTGACATGGGAAGACGCACATTAAGAAATCCGCACCTTTACACGCACTGGGCACTTAGAGATACATGTCATTACTTGCAAATGCACACATAAAGATGCAGACCTTTACATGCCAACATGCACACAGACGCACACCTTTGCGTGCCAATGCACACGCAGACACACACCTTAACGCACACACTCCTTGGCAGAGACACACGCTCCCCTGACCAGCACACACCTCCGCTTCACACCGATCCCCATCTCTGCACGCCCTCCCTCTCCTGGCATGAACTGGGACATGCCGGGTCACGGCCCCCTGCTGTGAGGGGCCCCTTACACACTTAGGCACAGAAAGTAGGAAGTTCAGGCCGGTGCCAGCTGCACACGTGTTTGGCCAGTGGGGACGGTGAAGTCCAGGCAGGTGGCCCGCTGTCCCCTGATCATGTGACCTGCTCTTTGGTACACCGAGACAGGGAGAGTCCGCAGCTGATGGCAGGAGAGTTCCCCATGAGCACACAGCAGGACAGAGCAGCAGTCAGGGTGTCAGTGCAGAGGAAGAGGTGGAGGGATCACTTTTAGGACGCACACATCACCTTATCCCATAACATATCTCTATACAGACTCGACATTAATGTTAAACATATCGTGTACTGTTTAGCTGGTGAACTAGTCAGTGCCCGTTAGTACTAGAATCTCTCCGTGTGTTATTCGGCTTTGAAAATTGCCAGTGTCAGTACTGGAATCGTCAGTGTGTCTGTCAGTGCTAGATTCTGTGATGTGCCAGTGCCGGAGTCTGTGAGTGTGTCAGAGCTGTGCAGAGCTTTGTAATGATATGCAGCACTGACAACACTTTCCTCTCACCTCCGGGCAGTAGCTATTGCCTGTATAGTGCAGCACAACATTCGAAAGGCACACAGTTTCTCACTCTCCTCTGCCTTCACCCCCCCCCCCCTTTTCTCCTGCTCATGTACCTCCTCTCTTTCTCCTTACTTGTGCTCATTGTATGATCTCCCTTTCTTGCTCCCTTTTCCTCGGCCCTCACTCTCCTGATGCTCACTGTCCGTCTCCTCCTGACCTCCTCTGTATTTTACGACCCCACGCCCCCCTCCTGCGTTCTTCATATTTCTTCTGCCCCCCTCCCCCACCTGTCACACACACACACTCTCTCTCTCTGGTTTCCATGCACTGCCTCCCCTTGTTACCCTCTGAAACGAACACGACATCCTCCCTCCGGCCGCTGGCCCCCCCCCACACCCTGTCTCCACCGCTTATGTGTCCGTCAAAGCAGCTCCCTGTACAGCAGCCGCCAGCCAAGCTTCCCCCCGGAGGGGGGAATGGTGCAAGCCAGAGGGGCCCCTGTTACCCCAGAACCTCTATGCAAACTCTGCCTCTTCTTGGATCAAACCATAGTGCACTGAGGTAACTAATGACACAAACCAGATCAGGCTGCACACAAAGACACACACTTTCACTTTGCCGCACACAGCCATGCTCTTACTCTCAAACACACACACACACACACACACACAAATACACATACACACAAGTCCTGTTTTTATTGACATTTCCTGTGTAATTATGTGCAAAGACATCCTGGTCTGATGTTCATCACAGCCACAGCTGGGTATCGTATGCCATGTCGCTGTTCTTACCAAAAACTGTGTTCAATAAATGTGTGTATTGCGTATATGTATATATACATATATATATACTCATGCGTGTGCGGCTGTGGTTGTCTTGTGCGTGTGTCTGTGTCTGTCTGTGGTAGTCTTGTGCATGTTGGATGGATGTATGTTGGGAGCCTGTATGACAACTGTAAATGCCAGTTGACTGTGTTTCAAGTGTATGTGCCCCATTTGTCTGTTTGTAAGGTGGATGTGTGTCGGGTGACTGTCAGCTGACTGTATGTCGTGTGGGTATATGTCACTTGGCTCTGTGTTGGGTTTTTGAGTGTATGAAGTGGCTGTGTGTCAGTAGTCTTGTGTGTTGGTGATTGTATGTTAACTGGCCATAGATTGAGTGGATGTATGTTAGGTGGATTGGGTAGTTTCATGTCTGTGGTCCAAATGTCAGGTGGCTGTTTGTCAGTTGTCTGTAATTATGGGAATGTTGATGTGTGCCCGGTGTCTGTACGCCATGTGTCTGTATGCCATGTGTCTGTATGCCCGGTGTCTGTATACCCGGTGTCTGTATGCCATGTGTCTGTATGCCCGGTGTCTGTATGCCATGTGTCTGTATGCCTGATGTCTGTATGCCATGTGTCTGTATGCCATGTGTCTGTATGCCATGTGCCTGCGTGCCATGTGTCTGTATGCCTGATGTCTGTATGCCATGTGTCTGTATGCCATGTGTCTGTATGCCATGTGTCTGTATGCCATGTGTCTGTATGCCTGATGTCTATATGCCTGATGTCTGTATGCCCGGTGTCTGTATGCCTGATGTCTGTATGCTTGATGTCTGTATGCCATGTGTCTGTATGCCAGGTGTCTGTATGCTTGATGTCTGTATGCCATGTGTCTGTATGCCAGGTGTCTGTATGCTTGATGTCTGTATGCCATGTGTCTGTATGCCAGGTGTCTGTATGCCTGATGTCTGTATGCCATGTGTCTGTATGCCATGTGTCTGTATGCCAGGTGTCTGTATGCCTGGTGTCTGTGTGCCTGGTGTCTGTATGCCATGTGTCTGTATGCCATGTTATTGTACGCCATGTGTCTGTATGCCAGGTGTCTGTATGCCATGTTATTGTACGCCATGTGTCTGTATGCCTGATGTCTGTATGCCATGTGTCTGTATGCCTGATGTCTGTATGCCATGTTAATGTACGCCATGTGTCTGTATGTCTGATGTCTGTATGCCATGTGTCTGTATGCCAGCTGTCTGTATGCCAGGTGTCTGTGTGCCTGGTGTCTGTGTGCCATGTGTATGTATGCCAGGTGTCTGTATGCCAGGTGTCTATATGCCATGTGTCTGTGTGCCAGGTGTCTGTATGCCTGATGTCTGTATGCCATGTTAATGTACGCCATGTGTCTGTATGCCAGGTGTCTGTATGCCAGGTGTCTGTGTGCCTGGTGTCTGTGTGCCATGTGTCTGTATGCCAGGTGTCTGTATGCCAGGTGTCTATATGCCATGTGTCTGTGTGCCAGGTGTCTGTATGCCAGGTGTCTGTATGCCATGTGTCTGTGTGCCAGGTGTCTGTATGCCAGGTGTCTGTGTGCCAGGTGTCTGTGTGCCAGGTGTCTGTATGCCATGTGTCTGTGTGCCAGGTGTCTGTATGACATGTGTCTGTATGCCAGGTGTCTGTATGCCAGGTGTCTGTGTGCCCGGTGTCTGTACGCCATGTGTCTGTATGCCAGGTGTCTGTATGCCAGGTGTCTGTATGCCAGGTGTCTGTATGTCATGTTAATGCATGCCCGGTGTCTGTATGCCAGGTGTCTGTGTGCTTGGTGTCTGTATGCCAGGTGTCTGTATGCCAGGTGTCTGTATGCCCGGTGTCTGTATGCCATGTGTCTGTATGCCATGTGTCTGTATGCCCGGTGTCTGTATGCCCGGTGTCTGTATGCCTGGTGTCTGTATGCCAGGTGTCTGTATGCCAGGTGTCTGTATGCCCGGTGTCTGTGTGCCAGGTGTCTGTATGCCAGGTGTTTATATGCCAAGTGGATGTATGCTATGTTAATGTATGCCAGGTGTCTGTATGTCAGGTGTCTGTACGCCAGGTGTCTGTATGCCAGGTGTCTGTATGCCAAGTGGATGTATGCCATGTTAATGTATGCCAGGTGTCTGTATGTCAGGTGGATGTATGTCATGTTAATGTATGCCCGGTGTCTGTATGCCCAGTGTCTGTATGCCAGGTGTCTGTATGCCAAGTGGATGTATGCCATGTTAATGTATGCCAGGTGTCTGTATGCCAGGTGTCTGTATGCCAAGT
>JAODKM010000043.1:4532496-4542672 GCA_026780845.1 Petrocephalus sullivani
CTCCCCCCTCCCCCATCCTCCCTTGCATTTCGGATGATGACGATCTCCGGGCGAAAATGAAAGGGGGGACTGAGTGGAGGCTGGACTGCCAGCGAGCGATAGAGGAAGATGAGGAAGATGAGAGAGAAGGAGCAGGCAGCTGGTGTCCAGACAGACGGCGTTTCCGTGTTTATCTATGAGCAGACAGGGGTGCAGCTCCCAGCCACGGCGCTTACGAGCAGACGATTAGCAAGCATCCCGTCTCCTTTTCTATGATTCAAGTGCAAGTATGTCAGTGACAGTAATAGTAATGATATGAAAATATTTTTCTACCCGTATTGTTATTATTGCTACTTATGTGTCTGGTCACTCTTCATAAGGAACTTTTTTATTGATGGTTCATTTACAGAATAGGTCTTTATTTTTCTAATTGCTAAATTATCTTTCCCGTTTTTTGTTTTAATATATCCGAATGGAATATGTAAATGTAATGATTTACATTCTGTAGGCTTTGCATTGGCTATACACATGTTTCCCTTAGTATGTCGGGGTATTTGAACCTGTCACGTTCATTGTCATCCTTTGGCTTCCTTTGTCCTCCGGTATCTTCCTTCCCCCAAACATGGAGGAGGTGACGTGCTAAAGGCAGCGGGCTCGGTTGCATTCTCTGTGAGACGCGCAGAGCCTCCCCGGCCCAGGTGCCGGAGACACGGCTGCAGGATGGGCCTGAGCTTCCCGTGGAGCAGAACCCAGTGTCACCCTGGCCCACGGGGGTGGGGGGGAGGAGGGGGGGGGGGTGGAGCGCACCCGGGCCAGCCCCATCCCTGTGGTCCAGCGGGCAACAGAGAAAGCAACTCTGCTGAAGTGTGTTTGCAAAAAAAAGAAACCAAAAAAAAAAAAAAAAAAAAACTAAAAAGAAACAAAAAGCTCAGGACACTTTAAACGAAGCATATCATTAGAAAAGGCCTGCCTTGTGGAGGGCTAGGCATGTAGGCCTGCTACGCACTGCGCTCCAGCGGCTGCTGTTTGGTGTAACCATGTAAAATATCCCGATCTTTGGCTTCACACACACTCACATGCAGTATATACAGAATAATGCCACAATAATGTCACCTCTTTTAGGTTTGTGGGGATAATTGCTCTGTAGACCCCCAGCACCCTTCCCATAAACTGCCATGTCTTGTTCCACCCAAATTCCCCCGTCTTTTCACTCCATCTCTCTCCTCTCTTTCTCCTCCTTCCTGTATCTATGTCGTTTCCTTTTCTCTCCTCCGTTCTTCTTCCTCGCTACGTTCACACCATCCTTTCCATCTCTGCCCCTCCTCTGTCTCTGTCCTTCACTGTATCTGCATCATCTTCTCCATGTTGCTCCTCTGGTTCCTGGTTCTTGTATTTGTACAAAAAAAATGTGCTTATATTACACCCATAATGGCTCTAAATGATAAGTATAGTTTTAAAATTAGTTTGTATTATTTTTTTTACATGCATGAGTTCCTTCTGCAAGCAATAAGAAATGAATATATCTGTATTGTCTATATTATGATCTATGAGTATGTTTTGATAAGGCACCTTGTTCTGTTTAAATGTATATGTAAATTCATATATGCGTACATATATGTACATGTACGTAAACGTGTGCATTTATATGCAGCTACAAGCTGGCTGATTGCATGCTGATTTCTGGACCTCCTAACAGGCAGAAGGGACGCTGCTCTGCATGCCTTTGGCCACTAGGGGGCGTCTTCCCTGTGACTCGTGTGGCTTTGGGGTTACTTTTTACAGTCAGCAGTACAGTGGATGGGACTGCAGGCTGGATGATGTCATTATCAGTACTATGATTTTGTAATTTTTTTTCATCTTTTTTACAGAAATCTATTCTGAAAGTTTATCAGATATATGCAAAATGAAGCAGTAACTGTGAGTTGACCCAAAAAGACAGAAACAAATCAACTTCTTCCTTCAGTTATAGGTTCTAGCTAAGTGCAGCTCCTCTGCTCCTCCTGCATTCATCCTCCTTCTCTGTCCTCCATCTATCAGTTTCACCCTGGGTTCCCTTCTTGTAGAAGCTGAGAGGCACAGATTTGCCAAGCCTGAGAATCAGGAGGTGTTGAGATCTCACCCTTCATGTGGACTTGCAACCCATTTACATGACAGACCAAAATCTCTCTGAATGTCTCCTACATAGATAGAAATCTATTTCAGAGACAGAAGCTGGTCAGCCGCATTTACTTCAGCCACCATTTCAGTCTGCTTCAGTCTGTACCATTTATGTCTATTCACCCAGTATCATTCTGTACATTTATTCAGCTGCGGACAGTGTGCCTTCACTGATCTGCAGGTTCTGTTCACTCCTGGGTCTCTCTGCAGAGTGACATGAAGACTTAGGTGGCAGGTCAGCAGGTGCATCATTACTCGTGAAGCTGTGGCCATACCTAAGAAACACAGCATACCTAAAGACCATGGGCCTTCTCATTGTGATGAAAGGCCGTCCACAACTACAGCACTTTATACATCTACACATTGTCATGGAGGGTATGTTAATATCAGTCAATTTAAAAGTGTGGACTAAAACTACAGAACCACAGACAGACATTGAGATAATAATGTAGAAATACAGGCAGACACATGGATAGTCAAAATACAGAATCACAGGCAGACATTGAGATAATAATACTATACCACAGGCGGACACATAAATAGTAATACAGAACCACAGGCAAATACAGAGATAATATTTCTGAACCATAGGCTGGCACAGAAATAATAATACGAAACCATGGGTGGACACAGAGAAAATAATACAGAAATACAGGCAGACACACAGAATGTAATACACAGATGGATAAGAATATAAGACCACAGGCAGATAATTCAGAAACCCATACAGAAACAGGGATAGTAATAAGAAACACAGACAGACACTGGGATAATAATAGAGAACCACAAGTATGCACAGCGATAATAATACAGAACCACACAGATAATGCAGAACCACAAGCAGACACAGGAATAATAATACTGAACCTCAGGCAGACAGAGATAATGCAGAACCTTGGGCAGACACAGGGATAATAATACAGCATCATAGGCAGACACAGAGATAATAAGGCAGAAACACAGGTAGAGTGAGTGATGTTGAAATACAAGAAGAACCGCATGGGAGTTTCCCACAGCAGTATGAAGGTGCAGATGGATGCATGAGGGCTGGAAGTGACAAAAACCCCAAGCAGATGCAGAGCAGATCTGCTTTGATGCAGAACCTCGATTCCCAAACCTGGACTCTTCATTCACTCGTCTGCTTCCTTCTCTGGCCATTTGTCCCTTTCCTCTAATCTTTCCATTTTTTTGTGTAACACTTGAAAAACTCAGGAATTTATCTTTTCATGACCTTGACATTGTTTTTCTTTCTTAGTGGGAATAATGTCTGTCTGAAGTGGAAGGGGAAGGTGTTCAAAGTATCGCAAATGCTTTGTGAGACGACTGCCTTTGCGTTGTGTCTCTGCATCTCCCACTTTGTCTTTTCCATTCCTCCACCCTCTCCCTCTGACGCTCCTTCTCTTTGTGGCGCACAATTCTAACTGTAATACTTCCACGAAAGCGAACTCTTAACGACAGGAGTGAGAGCCGTTAATACCAGTATCTCCCCCTTAAATGGAATACAAATGGCAGCCCTCAAGAATAGAAATGGAGAGAGAAAAAAAAACAACAGAAAGAATGGAAATGATGTTTTTTGGGGGAAGCATGAGAAGTGTAAAGTAAAAAGAGGACTATCAGCCGAGGAAGACAGACCTAAGACTGCAAACGGAGCAGGAAGGCGATCGTTGGCCGCGTAAGAATGTTTGTATGTTTCCCCATCACATGTTCTGTGTTGCCATTTCTGACTTGTGTCTGAGTATTATTCCTGTGTGTATACTACAGTATGTGTACCTGATGATGGGTGTGAGTGCTACCTGCAGCGTACAATGGTCTGTAGTCCTGTGCACGTGTCTGCAGCTCGTGGGGGTTTTAATTATGGCCTTTCTTATTGACTGAGTAATCATATCTCGTCTTCTCTCTGCCGTGATCTCAACAAAATGCAATTATTCCAACGCAGATGAGGGCAGATCTGTGGAAAAATGTTTCGACTCATCTGACTAGGTGGTGCCAGAGCCCCAAAATTCAGTTCTGTACTATAGAACATTTGGTTCTGTCCCATTTATCATTTGGTTCTACTCAATCGAACATTTTTGTTCTACTTTGATCTCGTTGATCCTCTTTGTCAGCCTTTTAGCGAAATGCCACCCATAAGCAGCAGGGACAGGCTCAGGAGGAGGCTGGTAACCCGAGTCGTGATGAATCTGCTGTGTTGCCAGCAAACACAAGGAAGCACATGGCGTCCTCTCAACTGCTCTTATTTGTTTGTACATTTTGACAGAAAGTGATCTTTTTTTTTTAACGTAAAATGCATGATTAATCAATTAAGGAATCGTCAGTTAAAACCCCGAGTGTGTGTGTGTGTTTATGTAAAATGCATATTACAATTATATGTATGTGTGTATATTTTTATGTGAATATACACACATTCAAATACTCAGTGTGTAACCTTCATGTCCAACTTGCATAACTTGATTAAGGTTGACTCTGACAATATGATTTGGATCCTCCGTGAAAGTTACACATTGAAATCAAGTGAAGTCATTCTACTTGTATCCCAATACTGTGGTGTACTACGATCCCACACGGGGACATCGCCCCGGACATTTCAGTATGTACCAAACCCAAAACAGTGAACCACCTCCCAGCACTACCTGCTATCATTTGGTCCTCATTATTGGAGTAGTATTGCAGTATACCATGGTATTTGGTGAGCTTGTTCTTAATCTTTTCCTTTTTTTTTGAAAGCAATACCACACACACGCATCCTAACCACCTCCATGTGTGTTTTCTTCTGTTTCAGTGCTGAGTTTCTAAAAATCCCCCTTTTCTCTAAAGAAGAAACACCAATGACACAATCCAGTCTGCGAAAGGAAGGGCGGTGCGAAAGTGAGGCGGAAAGGATGGAGAGAGAGAGATAGAGAGAGAGAGAATGAGAAAGAGAGAGAACCATCTCCACGCACAGATAGACTGAGACTCTCGTTATGAGAACATGAAGGGAAAGACAAACTCCCTGCACATACGTTACTGCACCATTGCGAAGCCCTGACCACTTATGTAGCATTTGTTGATTGAAGATGAGCTGTTGTAGGAGAATCTCCTAAATAACACATTGGTATGTCACTGCTGTAGACCGCTAACCAATGACTGAGCCATGCCCGCCTCCCTCTTCCAACCAGCCAATGACCGAGCCATGCTTGCCTCCCTTTTCCAACCAGCCAATGACTGAGCCATGTCCGCCTCCCCTTTCCAACCAGCCAATGACTGAGCCATGCTCACCTTCCTTTTCCAACCAGCTAACAGCTGATCCATGCCCGCCTTCCTTTTCCAACCAGCCAAAGACTGAGGTATGCCCATCTTCCTTGTCCAACTAGCCAATGACTGAGCCATGCCCGCCTTCCTTTGCCAACTAACCAATGACTGAGCCATGTCCGCCTCCCTTTTCCAACCAGCCAATGACTGAGCCATGCCTGCATCCTTCCTCTAACCAGCCAATGACTGAGCCTTGCCCAGCTTATTTCTCAAATTAGCCAATGATTGAGCCTTGCCAATCTCTGATCAACAAATGAGTGAGTCTCCACATCTCTCTTTTGATCAACCAATGACTGCATCATGCCCCAAATCTAGTCAGCCAATTACTGTCTCCTTGGATCAGCCAGTGACTCTGCCTGCTCAGTGTTTCTCCTATAATTAACCAGAAGAGCAATCAGAAAGTTCCTCTCGCTGAGCTTTCATGCATTCATCCTTAACATCTTCTCCTGGCCAAGGCAGTGGAGGCCTGAAGCCTGCCTGATAGAAAGGCTAGATGGAGGTTCTCACTCTCACCACGACAAGCCACAGCACAGGTGGAGCTGCTCCCCAATTGTCCAGTCCTTTGCATAAGCACTGGCACTGTTGTTGCTTCGTGGATCTTCTAAGCCAATATGAGCACAGATAAACATCTCCCTCAGCAGCCAGCTGATGTGAAGGGGGACCAATCACACGCTCTGATCCGGGGCTCAACATCGTCAGCTACTTTTGTATCTGCGCACATCAGGGGCAGCGGGAATATCAGCTGGCTGGTGCTCTGTCTCTCTCTCTGTCTCTGTCTCTCTCTTTCCTTCTCCCCTCTCTCCCTCTCTCCCTCTGTCTCTTCATTCTTCGACATTTCATAGTTCAGCTGCCACTTTCAGCATCGCATGGCATGAAAGAAATACGAAGGGCCGAGGCCTACAACTGGAATCGGCGACATTTCTTACTTAAACCACGATCACCGAGAGTGAGGATTCGAGAATAAAGATAAAATTAACTCAGCTGAGAAGCTTCTCATGGTGAAACAGAAGAGGGTGAAAAAGGGTTTAGGAGGACAGAGAAGGTGCCATGTACAGAAATGGTGAAGGTTTATGCTTCTAGACAAGTCAGGGGAGAAGACAAAAAAAAAACACAGAAGAGCATTTTTATTACCTAGTTTACCAGCATGACGATTCTGCATGACTTTACTTCTGCAAGGCCTGACTGGAAAAAGGAGAGGTCACTAACTAAAAAAGAAACTAAAAGACATACATTATATGCAACTCAGACAAAAAAAGGATTATACAAAAGAGGATCTCTATTTTGTTTTGAATAATAAAAATAAATAAATAAAAAAACAATAATGCAAGGTGAACAATACTGAACAATATTTTGTTAAGACCTCGGTTTGAGTGCCGGACATAAACTCTGCCACGAGCTTCCTGAAATCCCTGGAAATCCCTGGAACTCCCCGCATCTCCGCTGCACAGCGGCTGCTTCTCCTGCGACTCTGCCCCTTATCTTCCGGCCATACCCTGTGACTCCGCCCCTTTGTTCCCATTTGGGCCATGTGACTCCGCCCCTTATATTCTGCCCATGCCCTGTGACTCTGCCCTTTGTTCCTGTTTGGGCCCTGTGACTCTGCTTCTTATCTTCCCACCCAGGCCCTACGACCCCACACCCTTTGTTCCCGTGAAAGCCCTGTGACCCCACACCTTTTTTCCTAACCAGGCCTTCGTCCCACACTCAAACCCATGCTTCCTCCCGAGGGCTGCTAGCGAGGCTTCAAAGCAGCGCTATCCCAGGCCAGTTGTGGGAATATGGCGCCCCCCCGTGGCTGTGGCACCATTTGCTCCTGGTTGCAACACCAACAACAGCAAATAGCATTTTTTATTTTTTGTTTTTGCTGGATGGTGCTTTATCTCGAGTCCCTTTGCCCTCGCCTTTCCCATCACAATGTGAGTGTGTAGCTGGTGTCATGGCTGAAGCCTTGCACTGCCCCCTGCTGGTACCACTGAAAATGTCCCCACAGTGGTACGTGATGCACGATGCTGTCGTGCTCCTGGGGTCACCACCTCTCTGAACTTGCCTCTGTGTTGGGGAGCCAGCGGCTGTGGTTCGCACCTGAGGCCCTGGGCCTGTGCAGGGTCTGCTCTGGTCTAGCAATAGCAAACAGTGGCAGCTGATGATGCTGGTGATGCGAGCTCGGACCTGTGGCCTACAGTCAAAGTGAGTCGTACCGTGTAAATCTTTCAGTGATCCATGCATTTTGTACCATTATGCTGTCTGATATGTGGAGGGATGCAGAAAGTTATAGGCCTGACTTTCAAAAAAATCCCAACGCAGGCAAGTAAAGGCAGGAACTGAGAGTAGTTAGTACACCTTTATTTTAGATTCTTATACCAACAATTCAATTCCCATTATTTTCTTTCTCTTCTGTTCACTTTTTCTGTCCTCTCACCGTCTCCTCCTGCTCGCGCGCTCCCTCCCAGTGCTTCCTTTATGTCCTGATTTGCGAATATCGCAAATTCTAAGACACACCTGCCCAGTCTGTCCTGCTTATAGCATTAGCGAGACAAAAGGCTGTTTCTGACACAGATGCTGGAAACGTAGCATGAAACGGCCAAGCGCAGCCGCCTCGGGGTGTCTGTCCAGGTCACCGGAGCTGGGGTCGCTCTTTACACCTAATCAAAGCCAAAACCCTCATTAGACCAATGGCAGCAGCAGCATCTGTGCACCTTTACTTGAAATAAACCTGGAAACATATCAGAAGCGCGCAGTGCGGACCTGGCGGTCACTTGGCCGTGCTGCCCTTTGACCTCTATCTCTGTCCCCGCTCTGCTCGCTCGCTGGCCACACGCATCCTCCTCCTTTGCATCCCTGCCTCCTGTTTTAATGTCATATTGTTTGAAGTTGAATTATAACGCATGTGTGAGAAAAAGATAACAAAGCTTACTTCTGAAACGGCACGAATGATGTAACTCTCTCTCTCTCTCTCTCTCTCTCTCACCTCGTCTCTGTGCTTTAAAAGTACTGAAAGAAAAGGCAGCAGCTCTAACCGCGTGCAGACGGGACGTAGAAGCGTGCGCGCCTTCGCTTCCCGGCTAGCTGCTCCGTCTCACTCCAGATGGAACGCTTCCGGTTTCTCTTTGTTTGAGGAACCCGTGTCTGGTAACTGGCCTCCACCAAAAGCACACAGCTGAACTCTCGTTCCTCTCCATCCAGGTCATCTCTGTGATTCCGAGTGAAGGTGACCTGGATCATTCCCGAGTTTGCAGGGAGCTGATCGCTTACACGCGTGGGCACTGCACGTAGTTCCACAAAAGCAAAAAAAAAAAAAAGCCTAAGAATAAAAGGCCAGATGTGTCTCTTTATCTCCGCCTTTCTGCATAAATATAGCTTTACAGTAGCTTGGCAGCTCCATAGCTTTGTCACTCTGCTGAAAGTGGCCACTTCTGGCATTGTTATGCTCCCAGAATACCACCAAAGCAGCCCCTTTCTTCCCGAGGTCTAATTACCAGCAACTAATATAATTCATGATTCAGTGAAATGGTGTCATCTAACACCAGGATGTGAAGGATTCGGGTCAGGAAGCTTCTCTCGCTGCTGTCAGGCTCTCACAGAGGGGCAGAATGAGCCGTACTGTGAAGCACACCGCTGAGGCCAATGTGTGAGGGTGATTCCCTTGCGTGGCTCTCCTGTGCTGCCTTTCCGTCTGTCCGTCCCACAGGGTGTGGATGCTGAGCACCGTCTGTCATGGCTGCTCCCCCCCCCCCCCATCAGTAACATGGATCCTCCAGAAAGCCCCATCCCACAGCAGGGTCCTCCTGATTCATTCCCATGTTTATCTGGGTGTTTGAATTGGAACGAGGGGGCCGACTGTAGCGCAGACAACGTGCTGCAGAGGGCGACAGAGTGCAGGATTGTAGGCTGGTGGTCAGAGAGGGAGGGAGCGAGCAAGAGAGAGAGAGAGAGAGCGAGAGAGTTACAGAGAGGCGTGTGGGGTTAGTGTTATAACGATGCTGGATTCATTTAAAAATGTAAAAAAGAAAAAAGTAACTGTATAAATGATATTTCAATGGAATGTTTATTATTTATCTTTTATATTTTTGAAACATGGAAAGAAAAAAAATTAATAAACCATCGTAATTTAACAAAGTTTGTGAAAAAAAATGACAGAAGAGCTATATTATTAAAAGTATGAGTTTGAACATGAATGCAGCTTACTTGAACTCATCTCCCCTGTAGATAGAAAAAAGAAAATAAAATTTAAAATCATTAAAAAACACAAAAATGAATTAAATCTAAAAAGATAACATAATTTAAAAATAAATAAAAATATCAAAAGCTTATGCCAAAATTTTCAGTATGTGTCCTGTGTGTTTATTGTTTCAAAGTGTGTCTGCATGTACTGTGTATTTGTGTATATTCCTTCACTCTTGTTGACGGAATAATGTCTAGTTACAAGTAAAATATTTTAAAAAATTATGTCTGAAATAGAATACCTACACCAACTATACATAAGTAGTAAATTATACATCAATATTCATAACAAAAATATTTTTACTTCTCTACAGACATTCCTTCTCAGTAGTCAGGTGATCAGCAAAATCACCAGTCAGGTGATTCTGAGCTCTGCCCCAGACAACACACCTAGACTAGGTCTCCTAGGGCATTTGGTGACCACTCTATTTTTTTTATATATTTTTTAAAATACCTGCATTTTTAAATCCTGGTTTAATCCAGGTTCTGCTGGCAGAAGGCTACACTGAGCAGCAGGCTGCTTCCAGGCTG
>JAODKM010000043.1:4556657-4567822 GCA_026780845.1 Petrocephalus sullivani
GAGCATGAGTATGTCGAGAAGCTGATGGCCTTTCAGAACAAAAGGGGTGGTCGTATCTTCCTGCAGGACGTCAAGGTGGGGGAGCTTTGCCTCACCTGTGGGGGGTTGGGGTGGCTGTCCTTTTGGTCCTGAGCCTTGTTCGTCCGCAGAAACCGGAGCGGGATGAGTGGGGCTCGGGGCAGGAGGCGATGCAGTGTGCCCTGCAGCTGGAGAGGAACGTCAACCAGTCCCTCCTGGAGCTACACAAGATGGCCACTGACAAAACTGACCCGCATGTGAGTCGCAATGTGAGGGTGCTTCTGCTGGGCGGGGGTTGCTGCATGTTCCCTGGCACCTAATGTATGCCCTCACCTGCCAGCTGTGTGACTTCCTGGAGACTCACTATCTGAATGAGAAGGTGAAGGCCATCAAGAGACTGGGTGACTACATAACCAACCTGTCCAAGATGGATGCTGCAAACAACCGGTTGGCAGAGTACCTGTTTGACAAGCACACCCTTAAGCACAGCAGCTGAGGCCTCTGGTGTATGCCCTGCCCCCACCCCCCACCAGACACCTTGCTGAGCCTCATGTACTAATGTGAAAGTTTGTCAACTGTATCCCTTGCCTGATCTGGTGCTGTTCAGTGTAAATGCCCCTTTTGGCATTAACTAGTCCTGAAGGTGTCTTGCAGTTGATCACTAAGGCTTGAGCAAAATCCAATAAAAACAAATTCTTCTGTGATGTGTCTAATCATGTCATTCTTGGACATGCTAGTGCCTCTCATGTCATGTTCCTCAAGCCAGGCCTTGGGGAGCCCCAGCATGCCTGAAGAAGCCAAATTACCAGCTGTTAGCTAGTGCTGGCAGTGGGGGGAAGCAAAATGAGCTGTCTGGGTTTAGATCTTCCTTTAAAGAGGTGCTTGTGCTACACTAGGTGCACATTTCTCAGTGTTCTACCTCACCAGGTGCTTGTGGAAATTGGGACTGGCTGTAGGGTACCTGGCTACTCCTGCACCCTGTGCAGTAAGTGTAATCTGGCTCCCCAAGAAGCTAAACATGGTGGTGATTATCACGTTAGTAAACTGGAGGGAGATTAACCCTTTTCTGTCAATTGTAACCAGCAACATATGCTGCACCCTGACAGGAGGCAGATTAAGTCAAATGCTGGTTTAGTCACTGGAATGGGCTTTGGAGAGAGAGGAGTTTAAGACGGCCCAGGGATTAGGGTTGGTAAGGGTGCAAGAGCACTGCTATAATTGTGTGTGTGACCACACTGTTCACAAACCAGTGATAAGGAGACGTCGTAGATTCATACCTGGTAAGTTGCACTTATTTCATGTGACAGTCCTCATTTTTGCTCACTTTGTAAAAATGCATAGAACCCAAATCCTGTGTTTAGCTGTCTGTACAAGGAAGGTGATTAGGATGAATTGTTCAGTAAAACTCATGTGCTTGATTACTGCTTCTAGCAGTGACCAATATACCTGTATCTATAGGACGTGTAGTGAGCAAATTGTGCTGAGAAGTGCTGCCATCTGCCTTAAAGCAGAGCCTTGTGTTTTTTTACACCAGTGTCTTTTAGTTAGCTGCAGGTGATAACCGGGAAATAATTCTGCTGGACATCTGAGACTGAGGCTTCCATCTTGCCAGGTACACCTGCTCCAACAGCAGACCTGCCAAGTGTCATGCATTTGGCAGGAGTCTCTCGTATTTGGAGAGATTCTCCCTCATTCCTGCAAGCCCTTTGTTTTTTTTACGCATGCATGCTTAAGTTTCACCCAAAAAAATGTTTTGGCATTTTACTACATTTCTCAATCACAGATACATGGTGCAGGTACTCATCTACAGATTAAAGAAAAAAAATAGCTGAAAAACTGACCTGAATTTGACATTTACAGCATGGAAACAGTCAAAAAGCTAATTCTCCAACAAAATTTAGCTCCAGCAAACTGGCACAACATCCTTGGCAGGTCTGCAACAGGGTGTTGCTCCAGAATGAAAATTTTATGGTTTCCACTGAATACATACAGCATCCAGACAAGGTCAAGAGGTTCCCTGCATGTGTGGCAGAGCATTGCGATGATGAAGACGTGTGATAGAAGTGATTTTAAACATGGTGTGATTGTTGGTGTCAGACAGGATTGTTCTAGCAGCTCGGACCCAGCCACCCTCCTGGGAATTTCATGTACTACAGTGTACACAGAGTTCACAGACTATGGTGTGATCAGCAAAAAACATCCAATCAGCAGAACTTCTCTGGATGAAAACACCTCATTAATGAGAGAGGTCAGAGGAGAATGGCCAGGTTCAACCGTTCAGTACAGAAGTGTGCAGAAAGACTTCTCAGAACGTACAACTGATCAATGCTTGAAGACAAAGGGGCCTCCTACTTGACTTGTAGGGCTACCTAATAAAGTGGCCATTGAGTATCTGCATAAATTTGTGGGGCAGGATCTAAAATGGATTAAGTGTGCAGGGCTTTACTTAAGGGTGCTTTTCCACTGCACCAGGTGCTGTACATACACTTAAAAATAGTACAGTACTTCAAAATGTTGGTTTTCCAGTGGCGTAAAAACTGGTACCACCGCTGAGTGACGTCACGACGCAAGGCGGGGGATTTTGTACTGAATTTGAAAAATGCTTGTAGTATCTGGGCAATGTGCAATATCATGCACATGCAATTCTTACACCGCAAGTACCGTTATAATCAGCAGGGTTGGGACTTTTTCAGGCTTCTTACTGTACGGACATTATAGCGTGAGGTGCAGGTTAAGCTTTACTTAAATATTTTTACTCTGTCTTAGGAAAAAAACTTGGCAACCTTTGCAATTTTTATGATTAGGCCTATTGCTTTTCAAGGTTATCTAGAATACGTTTAAAAAAAAATTCAGTTTTCCACCACTACTTTCTGAACCATGATTATCTTCCTTCTTGCTGTTTAAATCACTCCAAGATGGTTTCGTGAGAAATGTATTTATTCTGAACTCAACAGACATAACATTGCGATACTTGATTTTTTGTCAGTGTCATGCAGACCTAGTATATTATAGTGAATGTCTTTTTATTTCTTGTCATGCCATCTAGATCTTCTTCGGGTTTTTCTGGACAGATTGCAGTTAAAATTTGGGTTTCCACCAGCACATTATTATCACTTTTTCTTACTTTTTCTTTCTTTTCATTTATCATTGTTTTCTGAGTGAGTTTTCAAGACAACAGTTTTGTGTTTAGGGGGCAATGAAATGAATGCATGTCTGCAGTCCCACCCCAAAGTACCCCAGTTCGTTTGGTACTTTGGGTACTGCAACTTCTGGGGCTGGTACTCATCTGGAAGTACCAAAAAGTACCCCAGTTTGTTTGGTACTTTGGGTACTGCAACTTCTGGGGCTGGTACTCATCTGGAAGTACCAAAAAGTACCCCATTATACAGCAATATAATGCAATGTAATTTTCAGCTAGAGGTTTATGGAAACACTGCTTTAGGTCCCAGCAGATGGAAGCCTGTATGTGTGACACTGCTGCTCACTTCTATGACTTCATAGTTCAGTTCGGTGACAGACATAGCTGGAGTAGGTTGCTAATGAGATGCATTCTAGCTTATGTTTTCCTGGCACTCTGCTTTTACAATGCAGCTCATGATTTTAATGGGTGTGTATTCAAGGGAAGAGAGTAAATCTGTATGTCAGTCATCCTGCATCTCAATCATCCTGCATACCTGTCACCCTGCACATCAGTCATCTTGCATGTCAGTCATCCTGCATGTCTGTGATCCTGCATGTCAGTTATCCTGCATGTCAGTCATCCTGCATGTCTGTGATCCTGCATGTCACACATATCAGTTGTCCTACGGTTTTCTGATTTTGTGGTTTCACCAAACGTTGAGCCCATACATGCAATAGACACAAATTCCTTGAGTGTGCTGCTCTGTTTTGAGGGTTTTTCGCTAAACCCCCAGGCCCACTAGGTGTCACTCTGCGTGTCTGTCTGCTGTTGTGACCAGGGGAGAGGACAAGCTGTCCTCTGGTTTGCTTAAGCCTTGAGATTTCTGGATTAACTTCTGCATTTAATCTTGTTAGTTCCTAGTGAGGGGCAGGCTATCACAGGATTATGGTCAGCCATGCCGGATACACTGTGTGGAATTTCCTGTGCGGGTCATTGGCTGCCAGGGTTGTAGGGGTGTCTCCTGGGTCCCAGGGCACAGTGACAGGCTGCAGGGGATCCCATGCGGGTCACAGAACACTGGACGTGTATCCCCAGCCCCAGGGCACCAGGGCTGTATCCTGGGTCCCGGGCCATGGAGACACACTGCAGGGGGTCCCATATGGGTCACAGGGCTGACAAACACACAAAGTTGAAATATGTGCTGCATGTTTTGTGCTGATTTGTTAGTTCCTGCATGTTTTGTAAAGTGTGTGTCCAAAGCTATCTGTAGTCATGATCTGCATTTGTAACAGATTTCATGTGGACTTCTGGAAGGCATTGATGTGTAACATTATGGATGATAGGAAAGACACAGGGAGAGGTGAGCTACAGAGCTACTGAATGTTATGAGTGTGGGTGGGAACGGGCCAGAATGTTACGAGTGTGGGTGGGGCAGAATGTTACCAGTGTGGGTGGGCCAGAATGTTACCAGTGTGGGTGGGGCAGAATGTTACCAGTGTGGGCAGGGCAGAATGTTATGAGTGTGGGCGGGAGCGGGCCAGAATGTTACGAATGTGGCCAGGAACAGGGCAGAATCTTATGGGCATGGGCAGGAGCAAGACAGAATCTTATTTGTGCAGGTGCCAGTGGGACAGAATCTTATGGGTGGGGGTTGTGAGCGGGACAGAATCTTACAGGTGCAGTCCTCTAATTTGGTGATGTTGATGCTGGTGCTGGCATCTCACCGTTTTCATTTTGTCATTCTGCTGCTGAGCAGTGATGCGATTGGCCTCGTTCAAGGCCCTCCCCAGGGTTCGCCGGGCAGCGAGGCCAGAACCCGAGTGGGAGGAACAAGAGGAACCTGAGCGGGAGCCACAGCACGAGCATGAAGCGGCCCCGGGCCCCCCTGTCGCCCATCCGCACCATCCCAGCCATAACTATGACCACATGAAGAACAAGTTTATGAACGAACATGGCCAGCTGCCAAGTGGGTAACTGGGACGCTGAGAGCGCCCCCTTGTGGAAGTGCAGCAAAGGGGGGGATGGCAGTTTGCTGAATGTGTTTCACCTGGCTCCATTTCTCCCTCCGCTTCTCTCTTCCATGCCTCTCTGGCCCTCAACTCTCTCCTAAAGACCACAGCCATAAGAGTAAGTTGCTCACTGCTTTCCTCGGCCACCCCACCCCACTGTTTGTTCTCTCTCACTGACACCTTTCTCCACTTCTACTTGACCTGCCCTTATTCCAGTTTCTTCTGGCTGCAAGTAAATCACCAAAGCTAATGAGTTAATATCAGTCTATAACAGTAAGTTAATGTAGGCTAAGCTAACTCCCCTGGCTAGCAGAGGCTCAATCGCCCCTGTGGCGCTGGCGATGCCCCGGCAGCCTTACGGTACAAACGCCAAGGAACGTGACGGCACGCTTACGGGTCCCCGGCCGGCCTGTGTCTCCCGCAGTGCCCGCCTGGGCCATCGGCGCCATGGTCATGCTGGTTCTTGCCCTGGTGGGGTGCTGCGCTTTCTGCGTCGTCAAGAAATGCATCGGTAAGAAGAAGAAAGCCAAGAAAGGACGGGAGAGGAAGACGGGGAAACGCCACAAGAAGGGCGCAGAGGGCGACGGAGATGGGGCACAGGTGAGCGCAGAGCTGGACCTCAGAAGGAGACATCGAGGGCGGGAGTGCTCGGGCCAGGTTTCTCCAGCCCACTGATTCCACATCCGGCTTCCATCACATTCTTCCTGAGTGCTTTAGCACACTGAGAGGCCCTGTGGACCTTTACCCCCTAAACTCCATCAGGGATGCATATCGCCATGACGACAAAACCTTCCATCTTCCACAGGAGGAAGCCGAGAAGGAAGGGAAGGAGGAGAAGGAGCGGGAGAACCTGGGCAAGCTGGAGTTTACCCTGGATTATAATTTTACTGATAATCAGGTCAGTCTTTACTTGAATCTATCTCTGCTGGCCAGAATTTGGCAGCATGGTCTGCTGGTTAAAGCCATGGTCATCTTATCTTCCATCTCCTAGCTGATCGTGGGCATCCTGCAAGCTCAGGATCTGGCTGCTATGGACATGGGCGGCACCTCAGACCCCTATGTCAAAGTCTACATGCTTCCTGACAAGAAGAAGAAGTATGAAACCAAGGTCCAGCGCAAGAACCTGAGCCCGGTCTTCAATGAGACCTTCACCTTTAAGGTCTGCAGCCCTTTTTCACCGTTTTTTCCCAAAAAAACAGCTTCTAGGTCATTGTTGTTGGTGGTGCAATAAATGTCTCCAGCCTGTACCTATTCACTGCTGGTGTGGAAAATGACTGTGATGTCATAGTTTATCATGTACGTTGTCATTGTAGCCTTGAATGGCACCTGAAGGTGAGATGGTAACTTTTTAGGTGAACTATACTGTGTTGCTAAAAGCTTGGGGTCTCGTACTGCTGTTTGTAGACAGGCTGACCCCCCCCCCCCCCCATGCCCCTCAGATCCCCTATGCGGAGCTGGGCGGCCAGACGCTGGTGATGCAGGTGTACGACTTTGACCGTTTCTCCAAGCATGATGTGATCGGCGAGGTCAAGATCCCCATGAACACAGTGGACCTGGGGCGCCCCATGCAAGAATGGAGGGACTTAGAAAATGGAGAGAAAGAGGAGGTAGCTGCTTGTTGCTACGCTCACTAAAAGCTGGCTTTCCCCGTGCTAGCCTCATCTCAGTCCTTCCCATCTTAGGGGCATTAGTCTGATGCAGAGGTGGAAAGTTCAGGTCCAGAAAGTACAAATCCAGGCCAGGATTTTGTTTCCACTAACCAGCTGAGTGCTCTTTGATTGTGACGCTTTTTACTCAGTTGGTTGGTTGAAACAAAATCTTGGCCTAGATTTGTTGTTTTCTGGACCTGAACTTTCCACCTCTGGTCTGGTGTCTCATCTTCATTTCAGCAAGAGAAGCTCGGTGATATCTGCATCTCCCTGCGCTACGTACCCACCGCAGGCAAACTCACCGTCTGCGTGATGGAGGCCAAAAACCTCAAAAAGATGGATGTCGGTGGTTTGTCAGGTGATTCCTCAGACACGCCACGCTGCCCCTTTCCTGTTGGCATGACGACATCACCACCCTCTGTGCCGGTGGCCGGGTTCTCTAACTCATTGTGCCATCCTGCCAAATTTTCCCCCTCACCTCAGACCCCTTTGTCAAGATTGTACTACAACATAACGGGAAGAGGCTGAAGAAGAAGAAGACGACGGTGAAGAAGAACACGCTCAATCCCTACTTCAATGAGAGCTTCAGCTTCGAGATTCCCTTTGAGCAGATACAGGTTTGTCCAGTGCATGCATGCAGTGCTGCAGTGCAGCTGCAGACAGATAAGTCAGCAAATCTTTTTAAGTAATGCTTCTGCTTCTCTTCTCTACGGCAGAAAGTGCAGGTCCTAATAACAGTGTATGACTACGACAAACTGGGAAGCAACGATGCCATCGGCAAGTCCTTCATTGGCTATGGTGCCACGGGGGTGGGGCTCCGTCACTGGTCGGACATGCTGGCCAATCCCAGACGCCCAGTGGCTCAGTGGCACACCCTGATGCCGGAGGAGGAGGTAGACGCTGCACTGAAGGGGCCCCATCGCTGACAAGCCACCGTGTAGCCGTTTGGAAAGGTTAGAGTAGCTCCAATGCTAACGTGCTAATGTGCTGACAACTTAAACTGTAACCCTAACCTAAGGTGACCTTCACTCTTTACAAAACGAGTTATTTGACTGTACTCATTCACTAGTTCTTTTATTGTTGCTTGAAAGGCCAGTACTTTGAAGTCTTTGGTCATATTTGAAGTGTTTTGTAAAGAAATGTATAATTAAAGTATTGTAAACATGTATATGTGTTTTGCTGTGAAAAAAAACAATATATAGCATTTACCCCCATGTACAGTAGAAGGTGCAGAATTTACAACTATTATTATTATTAATAATAATAATAATACTTTAGATTGGATGGATCGCAGTACTTCCCTACAGCCACACGGTGGCAGTACGCTGGAAAATGAAGCACTTTACATATTAACTTACAGCTGTCCATTTTCCACCTGCTTATCCTATACTGGGCCATTAGGGGGACCTGGAGTCTTTCCCAAAGGGCACAGGGCCCAAAGCAGGAGACACCCCCTCTGGGTAGAATGCCAGCCACACACTATGGGAATGTTAGAGGCCCCAGTTCACTTAAGCACATGTATATAGAGAGCTATAGGAACCTGAGGAAGCTGAGTATTTGGAGAGTGTGTATGTATGGGGGGGGTAAGGCCAGAGTGCGACCATAAGGCACCGTTCACTTTTATACTACTGCATTGAGAAACGTGGATTTCACCAATTAGTGAGTATCAAAAACAAGGTCCCACCCACACTTCGTTTTCCATACGTAAGGTTTATTTTTATTCTCTTGACTGAATATCCAAGGCATGAGCAGGTAGCTGCCAGGAGAGAGCTGGAGATGGCATAACCACCCAAATGTCAGTCGCCTGTCTGTCTAGCTGTGTTCTGCTGTTGCTGTGGAGTGGGGGACCATGGATAGCCCCTCCCCCTGCCCCGCCTCTGACATAATAGCTCCTCCCCCTGCTCTGCCCAGACATGGATAGCCCCTCCCCCTGCTCCGCCCACAACATGGTGCTGCTGCATATTCACACGCCGCCCTATTTCCAGCGGCCGCCGACTTTGCCCTTTCCGTGGCCTTTTTTACTGTGGGGAAAAAGAGCGAACAGGAGGGAGAGGATTAGGGAGAGGATGTGCATCTACACTGTGTTATCTATGCATATTGTATGTTATACAGTTAATTAAGGACATCTCAAATATTTAAAACATTAGGAAATGTGCTGTGCTTACAATTTCTGGGCGTGGGAAATTCTATTCAGCAGAACAACAATCTGGAAAAAAAAAGAGCATGAAGATTTCAAAACAAAAAATGCAGACACCTCTTCCCCTTCAGGCGAGGATGTGTGATTGTTTCCCCAAGGACGCAACACACCTCGTATTTCTGTCTTTTCATCTCGTCCATGAAGTCAAATTTCTCAGATTCCAGCTGATAGATCCAGTTCCACATTTCTTGTGCCCGAGCTCTGGAGCACATCAGATTGGAGAGTATCAGTGTACCCGAGTGAGGTCACGCTTATCACTACAGCTGCGACAGCACTGTTCTTTGTAGGCATAGTTATGATGTCACTATGCTGCAGAGTTATGATGTCCCAGGAGCACTGCAGAGTCATTTCAGGGCTGCCGGGGTAGTGTTAATCAGCGGGGTGCTGGTGCGCGTCTGTGGCAGGTCACCTTAGTCCATCCTCCCGCATGTTGTCGAGGGCCAGAGGGGCGCGTCGCTCATTTAAAGTCTTCTTCTTGATCTCCCTTCCAGTCAAACGCTTACCCCTCCTCTGTTCAGCCTGTGGACAGCAGGGATCAGCTGTAATTCACACTATACCGACTCTCACTGCAGCCTTGTTTACTCTAATCTCACACACTGCATCCACTCTCACTGCAGCCTCGTTCACTCTAATTTCACACATTGCACCCACTCTCACTGCAGCCTTATTTATTCTCATTTCACATACTGTACTCACTCTCACTGCTGTCTCATTTACTCTCATTGACACCACTCACTCTCACTGCAACTGCATTTATTCTCATTTCACACATTGCACTCACTGTCACTGCAGCTTCATCCATTCACATTTCACATACTGCATCTACTCTCACTGCCGGTTTGTTTACTCTCATTTCACATACTGCACCCATTCACTGCAGCCTCGTTCACTCTCATTTCACACACAGCACCCACTCTCACTGCAACCTTATTCATTCTCATTTCACACACTACATTCACTTTCACTGCAGCCTCATTCACTCACATCTCACACACTCCATCCATTCACACTGCAACCTCATATATTCTCATTTCACACACTGTGCCCACTCTCACTTCACTGCAACCTTATTCATTTTCATTTCACACACTGCTCACTCTCACTGCAGCCTCATTCACTCACATTTCACACACTGCATCCATTTTCACTTTCGTTTACTCTCATTTCACACACTGCACTCACTCTCACAGCAACCTTGTTTATTCTCATTTCACACACTGCACCCACTCTCACTGCAGCTTTGTTTACTCTCATTTCATACACCTCAGTGTGTGACATTATGGAGTTAGAAAGATGACGCGAACCTTGGCCAGGAAGCCTCCAAAGTTGGCCCCCATGTTGGAGAGCACCTTCTTCTTCTTGGCTTCATCGTCTGCGCGCTTCTTGGCCTCTTCGTCCTCTTTCCTCTGGCGCTCCTCCTGATGATGGCGCACGGTTTAAAGCCATTTGCATGTGCACCCGTCTGCTAACGAATGCCAAAAGCCATCATCTCACCGCAATTCTTGTCTGCCTGTCCCGCTCCTTCTCGGCTCTAACCCTCTGCTGTTCCGCTCTCTCAAATCGACGACGCTCCTGGTGTGGAGGACAGAGAGAAGGGCGCTGTTCTCACACCTACCCTTAAAAATACTATAAGTGACTCAATACAGGTGAAAGTGAACACAGGAGAAGAAACTGTGCACAGAAGAAAAGGCAGAGTACAGGAGAAGACACTGAGCACAGGAAAAGCTTTGCACAGGGGAAGAGCACAGGAGAAAGTAAACTCAGGCAAAGAAGCTGTGCACATGAGAGGAGGCTGAGCACAGGAGAAGCTAAGTACAGCAGAAGAGGCTGAGCACAGAAGAAAGTGAGTGCAGGGGAAGAGGCTGAGCACAGGAAGACACAGGCTGTGAGTAACAGCAATGGTCCATGGTGAGAGATATGTACATCCAGGAATCAGTGTGTGAAAGAGAAACGGGCGAGTGAAATGAGCTCCTTCACTGGAGAGGATGGCAGTGAGGCAGGACTAACAATCCTCTCCTTCAGTGAAATGAGCTCCTTCACTGGAGAGGATGGCAGTGAGGCAGGACTAACAATCCTCTCCTTCAGTGCAATGAACTCCTTCACTGGAGAGGATGGCAGTGAGGCAGGACTAACAATCCTCTCCTTCAGTGCAATGAGCTCCTTCACTGGAG